>JBBPQP010001110.1:0-13144 GCA_038092555.1 Boletus subgraveolens | reverse complement strand
AGGGGCCGAGGAGTTGCTCGCCAGTCGAGAGCGACCATACACAGGCGGTTTCATCATACGATCCGGTTGCGATTCTTGTCCCATCCAGTGAAATGTCCAGCGCGTGCACCGCATACTTGTGTCCTTTGAACACGGTCACCCTTTCGTGGCTCTCTGCATTCCACACCGCCACCTCGCCACCTTTCGTCCCACTCACCACCCATTTTCCATCTCGTGACACCGCGATGCTGTAAACAGTACTCCCCGCATCCATTGGTGTCCCCACCTCCGCGCCATCTTCCACTCGCCATCGTCGAATTTTTCCCTTCTCATCACCGCTCACGATGTGGTTCCCATCAGCGAGGAAGGCGACCGACAATACGCTCCCTCGACCGTCGATTTCGATCTGTTTTGCTTGTTGTTGGTGAATGGCGCTGGAGAAGGAGCCGTTTTCACTCGACTCTTGGGTCCTCGTCAGTATCGCACTCTTGAAGGTCCCGCCCAAGTGCTCACCATTCCTTGACCGCCTGCCTTTTCTCCGAAAAAACATGTTTGGCCAAGTAACAGAGCGATAGAGAGCAATGATCGATATCCACGGTCGTCTACTTGCAGGGCGCCAGTGTTACCTGGCATACACGTGCTTCCCTAACGAAATACGTTAGCTCGTGCAACTATAATTGTCTCTGGGCGCTTGTTCTCATCACCCATGTTATCAGTGCAGAAAATCACACTCGAAGCTGTTGGGAACGTAGCTAAACGAGCTACCCAACAGTTGTACGGCTCACGCATGACGACAGGGACTCTTTTATCGCTTCTACTTTGTTCGTCTTTCCTTATACCTGTTACACGAACACTTCGACTCTTGTTTTACAAAGCGTGCTTCTGCCCTACGAACGGATTCCACCCACAATTCTGGAGGAAATTGTTTTCGAGGTTGGCGAGAACAAGCGGTAGCAACTTACGAATGAGTTACACAGCAGTCGGGGCACTCGAGAACGTGTCTCTGTAGCGTCGACCGCGTCCCGTGATACGAGACATTCATATCATGTTCGCACTTGATTCCCAAAAGTGTCTCCGGGCCGACGACTGCATCTCTCTTCATCTGAGCCTGGCTCGTCTCCAGCATCATCCCTACGCTAGACGGCCGCGAGCAATATAGTTCATCGAATATAGCCAGCGAGTAAGCACACTGCCAGAAGCTGTCCCAAGCGATGCACCTCGGTGATCACATGATAAGGGAACTGTCGTCGGAATCCGTCTTGACTTTTGACGCACAGGAAACACATCGTTTATATGATTTGTTTCGGGTCGACTTATACCCGGGAGAGCAACTCCGTGTGGATGGGCGTGTTGTCTCAGAGGGTGCAAGCGAAATGGGGAAGGATAGTGTGATCGAGAAAGAGATGGAGTCCATGGTTGAGCCCTCAGTGGGACTGGTACCCGAGTTATCGTCTTCAAGAGGTCTGAGTAATGAAACGGTCCCAGTAGAGACCTATGCGATGAGCCGATATCAACGTTCCAAAAGACTACAATGGATGCGTTGTGTATCAGAGAGATAATTTAAAAACATCTTATCCATCCGTGAATCTATTACGACTCTGCCCTACGTTCTGATGAAGAAACAAATTATTGTTAGCGTGAGAAAAGTTTCATCTCTTGAACAAAGCAACCCTGAACATGCCTTGTTTGAAGGGACAGTTCGAAAACTTATCTTCTAAGTCAGAGTAAATGTCCAACCACTGTTCCAGTGTGTTGATGAACTCAGCATGCGAGACTTCTGTTCGTAATCCTTGCGCAGCTGTACGTAGCGTGCTATTCCAGAAAGTCGTGAAGCAACCCTGGACCAGATCAGAAATGGGTTTATGGAGGTCCCCTGATCAGTTATTTTCCAGACAATGCGCGAATTCGGGTCTTTCAATGATTCTGGTTGGGGTATTAACAGTGGCGATAGCAGAGTGCTTTTGATCGGCTATATCCATGGTGTCTCCGTCAGCCCAACCAGCATATTTTCCGGGCCAATTTCTCATATGGGAGAGACGACCGGAACCAATGGATTGGACAAACCCAACCTCGTCGGCTTTACCCAACTCCTCATTGGAAAGTGGCCCTGCATAGGAAAAAAAGAATAGCAAAAGCACGTAGAGGAAGGATTCCACATCATCAAAATGCGTGTGCCTGCCACCCCAAAGGACGTTGTAGGAAATGTAAGGAAATGTACCCTAGCATACGTGTAAGTTAAAAACGACAGTAGACAGCTGGATTACATACCGTTCGTAGTGCTCTGACGGGTCGAGATTCCCCGTTATCGGGTATGTGAGGAGTGAATGACTTTTGCACGGCACCTCGCTGAAATGGAGCCAGAGGTTTAGCTGGTATAGCTGATGTAGGCTCCTCGGCTTTCTGCAAGATAGCCATGTCTAGGTCAATCAGATATCCTCGCTCGTCTCCGGGACGAAGACCGAGAACGATGTTATTCTCGCTGATGTCGCGGTGCAGAATACCGATCGCCGTGAGATATTCATGCCCTTGAATGCCCTCATATCAACATACCATTCTGTCACGACGGCGGAAGAGATAAACATACCTAACAATGCACCACGTAACCCTCGTACAAAGTCGTGCACGCCCCAGAAATACTTCACTGGACGCTTCAACTCGGAGACAGAGACCGCCAACATACGGTTCTCAACGCACAGGTTCCCGATCTGCTCATCAGTAAAGCCCCTGATGGCACCAAGCGTCGTACACGTCTTGCCATTCCTCTCTACCTTGAATGACCTAGATACGCGTTAGTGGTCCGTTTGCTAAACTGATAGCATAGCATACGTAAGAGGCACGATCAAGTTAGGGTGAAGTGCTTTGCTCGTCAGATGTTCCATGACTGCGTCCTGTTCCGCAACACGCCCGAGATCTTGCCACGCCATTTTCAACGCCAGAAGCTTGTTTTTATCTTTAAGATCCACGACACAGAACACCGTCGTTCCCCTTCCACGAATCGAGCTGGCCGTGAACAAGATCCCAATACATTCATAACCATACACCGCGATCGGGAAGAAGACGAAGCGGTTCACTTCCTTGACGACGTTCTCCTCGGACCTGCGTTTCTTCGATCGGGTCGCCTCGTCGCCGTCATCCGCAATTTCGGAGTGAACCCTCTTCGCGGATGTCGAGGATGCGATTACGCGTTGGTAAGGAGCAGCCGAAGCACTGCGGGCGCGAGATCCAGCTTCGGAGATTGCCACTCGAGAAAGGGGATTTGGCACCGAATACACCTGGCTTTGCTTCATCCGTCGTAAGGTAGCTTTCGAGGTTGCTGCGTTCGATGCGGCCGAATGATGGTTAACATTTTTGGCCGTGCAAGCTTGTTCTTTCCCTTCCATCAGAACGTCCGGATTGTGGCCTAGATCGACCTTATCCGCCAATGCAAGACCAAGTAGGATCCGTATGAACTCGATGCAGCCACGACCATCCGCAAGCATCAGCTCCAGACGTTCTGTCCCGCTACCTTCTCCACGCAAGAACACCACCTTCTCCTTTGTGATCGTCATCCCAAGCACATAATACACCCACGGCTGCGCACGTTTCAACCCTCGCGCGTACCGTTGCATCTGTTCGACCCCTGCCGCCAGATCCCTGTTCTTCGACTCGCCGACGAGGCGCGAAGCTGTGAAGTTTACATATCTAGGATCGACGGTCTTGAAGCCATCTGTGAACGCTTCGATCGGCAACAAGAGGAAGTCGGGTCGCATGTCCTCTCCATCTGGCTCGTATGATAGTGGCATAGCATGATTTTTGTCCTCGGGAGCCGCGAAGCGATGACGCAACCTCGGGTTCGCGACGGCGAGCTTAGGCTCCGCGAATGTGTAAGCACGATCGGTGATGTTATTAAGGAATGAGACGAGTTGATCTTCACTGAGAGGCTCGGTGGGGAACGTGATCCACCTGAACGAGTAGGTCTTCATTTTCTGCTTCCCTTTTCCCTTCCCCTTCGCACCCGTCGCTTTCTCCCTCCCCTTCGAATTGGTAGACGAACATTCCGGCGCCTCGTCATTGCCTTCGGCATCTGGTTTGATGCAATCATGCTCATCAGCGTCTTGAAGCGCCTGTTGAATGGCCAATTGAACGGCATCGGAGCCCGGGTCAAGGGGTACTTTCTGAGTCCCTTCGAAAACTTGAATCACTCTATCGTCAACCAATTGGCGTAAAATATCTCTCGCCAGCTCTGTCGATACTATGTGTCCCAAAACGTGGTCGGCGAGATCATGCATGAGGTACCGTGCCTTGGCCAGCTCGTGAGTAATCGCCTCGTCTACTGGAGTGCGCGTATGTGTCTGGCCTGGGTGTCGATTGGAGGCTGACTTTTTTGGAGGAGAGGGGTTGCTTATCGTGCGGATGGGCACAATCACCTTGCTATCTTCGCTGCATTTGCAATCGGTCATGTTTCGCTAAACGTATAGCAACGTGGGATGGGGGAACAGATCGAGTAAAACAAGTGACCAACGTACGATTATGTTCACGATCCGCGCGTATTGCGACGCGTCTGTTTCGGCGTCAATTGTATTAGCAGGTATCATCAACGTTGTAGTAGCCATTGCGTGAAGTGAAAGAAGAAGAAAAAAGATAGGAACAATGAGGGTTTCTAAGTGGCGGTTTGAAAAATAGGTCTTACACTCACAAGATCAAGCTTAGCCCGCGTCTTATACCAAGCCTACGCGCTGTGGACGCGTGCTTGCTTGTCGGTACTGATTGTTCTTGATGGACAGACAATGGTCGGAAGATCTGATGTGGAATGGTTGTGGATCAGGGTCGCGGTCGACGCGGACGCCAACATGTTACTTACTAAGTTTGGAAATATTACCCCTAAATGCGACCAAACTCGATTACCCTCGAGCGCGCGTACCGGATCCAAGAGGTGCACTGGGTTTATTGGCCCGATAGTTTGACTCGATGTGCGACTTCGTAACAAATGCCGATTACCCGTCCATAACCGATTTACTTGGTTTTGAAGTAGCGCCTCCAGAAGCGCTATGCACACCCACGGGCTGGGCCAGCCAATTATTACTACATCATCATATTTAAGAGATGTCTTCATTCTACGTCAGAAGTATGCTAGTTGAGACGTGCCCTCCCTTATGCTAATGTGCTACGCTCCCGGACAGCAGTTACTTCTCCATGTGGTTGTGATCATCCTGACCACTGCCCGGCCGCCGGGTTACAACAAAGACCGCTACAATACACCGGGTATTACGAACAGCATGATACATGTTACACAAAGGAATACAGAAGAATATGCAATGGTCAAGTCCAAGATGGTAAGAACAGGAGATCCGGAAGTAAAGATAAACGAACTCCCCAGGACAGCATGGAAACTACAAGATATCTAGCGTCCGTATCATCTGCGCGAGATAGCGCGGTGAAACATTATTGAGTAGCTGCGCGACAATGAGGTGATCAGATGCGACACGTTTGTATTCATTGTGGGATAGAGGAACGAGCAGCAGCGCGCCGAAGGGCTGTCTGAGACGCACGAAAAGCCGTAACGCTCTGGTAAGCTTGTCGTATGAAGGAGATACGATGTGTGATGTAGAGGGAGTGAGCTCATCGGAATCACCAGACTCGCCATCCCCATCGAATGGGGTGCGGGGTTCGATGTGATCGTCCACAATCAGATCCTCGAAAGGAAGGGTAGGATCGAGAAGGCACCGGAGCCACGGATGCACGAGTGCCAGATTCCTCACGCCAGATAAGTCCTCCGTCGTTTTGATCTCGACGTTCCCGAGTGCGGATGTCGTGGCGTGATAAACGCGCTGAGAATCACTGTTCGAGATCGACAGATCTCTCAGTGGAAACATGACGCAAGATAAGCTCAAACGACGGCTGAACAGACGCGGCGATTGGAGATGGACGAGTCGATCGTATAACATCACAGCCGAGTCGAGATATGAGGGTGTCCGTAGTTCCGCAACCAACGCGTCCATCCTGTCATCTTCAATTAGCGATGGGATATAGTGTGACGCTGGTTCGTGATATACACCAATCTCCGTAGGAAGACAGCTGTTGTAGTCGGATGCTTTCCCTGTCCAGGCTAGAATGGTGACATCACCCGACCGAGTCAAGACCTCCTGCAAGAGGCGACCCAGAGCGCGTTGCTGGCCTTCGCCATACGTGACTGGAATGGACACGTCAAATATGCCGAAGAGCGAGTAGGCTACATCCTCTTGTTTTGTAGCGATCCGCGTCGCAGCAAGACAAAGTTTCTGCCGTACATTCTCTGATCCAGGTCGGAGAGAGAGTAGAGCTTGTACATCAACTCCGTTTGCAGCTGCCACCTCGCCCATAATTAGGGATGAATCCTTGTGGTTATACACGCTCTCTTCAGGATAATAGGGCTTCCAATCTTCGGTGTAGAAACGGATAACTCGGGATGCAAAGAACTCTTGCAACGTCCAAGCACGGGTGTTCCACAAACACCTCACGAGAGCACGCAGGTCCGAGTCAGATCGCACACCCTTGAGGTGAACGATTGTGAGGGCGGATTGGTGGTACCATTGGAACATCGACGTCAAGGATTCCTGAAGCACTGAGCCGTCCGTTTTGTTGATACAACACGTGTCGGACCATGCCCAGCGCAGCCCAGCTTCCCGCACTATCACACAGAACATCACCAACTTCGAGACCGTCGGCGATGCTGCCAATTTGTGTACTGAGTCATGAAGGACATCGTGAAACAGCGGTTCGGCCCCTTCCCAAGTATGAGAGAACGTGGCGTATCGGAAGTATTCCTGGACGGTCTGCGAGATGCGAGAGTCGGGATCACGTCTTGTCGTAATGGATGCAACAAGTTCCTTGAATCTTGGATCGGCTTCGAATTCATCCAGACGCTCCTGCTTGACACAAAGACGACCGGTCTCCGTGTTAATGAGGACGAGCGGAGCGTCCCGCTGAGTCCGTTTCACAGAGTTGCGAATATTATCCATTGTCTGCGATGGGCTCGCATAGTGGTTACGCGATTCTGCAAGAAGCGGAATCTTCAGATGATGCTTTTCTTGGAGTCAGAAAGTGTTTACCTCGAGTAACAGGATCCGGAGATTCTTCAAGCCTCAGAAGCATATCATTATACGCATATATTGCTTCATCGTAACGGCGACCACCAAGTAGTGCGGCATGCCTGCTTTCGTAGCTGCGTGGAGACGATGGGTCGAGTTTAATCGCCTAGAATGGCATTAACATGTGCTGCAGTGTAAATCAGGATACACGTACTGTATCCGCATCCTTCAAGGAATCTTCCCATGCTCCAATCTCAGCCCGGGCTTTGCTTCGCTTCGTCAAAAGCTCTGTCGACAGAGGATCGAGAGCCAACGCTGTAGTGTAATGAATGACAGCATCCTTGTATGAAGCAGTGGTCATGGCGACATCTCCACGTTGCTTCAACGTCTTGAGACAACGGACTTTAAAACCTGATGCTTCAATGTCAGAGGGCATTGAGGTCGATGATGACCAAGGAGATCCTCACTAGCAATCCACTCAGTTTGATCTACAGAGTTCATTTCCTTCTCGGGGATGTTTGTCGTTGTGCGGAAAGAATCTGTTACACCGCCGTGTCGCCACTGGAACCCCTCGGCGAGTTCGGACGGAGCTTGCCCATCGCGGTTACCCATGCCCTCTCCTAGCTCGCTCTCCATCTGTCGGAAACACTCGATCGCCTCCAGAACACGACCATCCTCTTGGAGAACATCGCAGATTTCCCGATAGATGAGAAACCTTGGAAGATTGAACTGATTCGCAAATACTGTCAACATCCGGCGTCAGACTGTCATGCAAAGCCTACCTTGGCGGCAGCAGTCAATGCTTCGTTGGCTGAGCTACGGATCAGCGCTGTGTTTGCCCACTTCATCAACAAGGTGTTCGGGGCGGAGGGACCGAGTAACAACGCAGTAGAGTAGGCTGCAGCCGCTTCATCCTGTTTCTTGGTGTTCAGTGCCTCGTCTCCAATCATTTCCAGTCTTGATATGCATTTGTTTTTGAACGCTGGTGGTAGCGATTGAATACTTTAACTTGATTTGCGACACCAAAACTCACCAGTAAACCAGTCCATTAAGAGCATGTTGGCTCTGACTTCCTCGCTTGCAGTGTTAATGATCTCAAGAAGAGAGAGCGCAGCGTCAATTACGCGGTCCTCGCCATACAGGGATTCGCAATGATGTTTCTGCTCATGTACATGCAGGATTTGGACGAGGCCCTCCACTCTGTGTTGGGAATCGGCATCCTGGGTGCGGAGCTGCCGTTCGAGGTGGGCGATTTTGGTGTCTAATGGACGAGGGTGTCAATGAAGCGCGAGTCACGATGGCGATGTACGCACTCGAGTTCATCTCCTGTGTACGAAGCAACTCGATGGTTTTGTCGAGGTTATCTGCTCTGTACTGGGAGTCGGAGAGCTGGTTACGTAGTTGCTGAACGATTTCTTCGAGACGCACAATTTTGCCGTCTAATAGACACGGACATCAATGAAGCTCGAGTGAAGGTGGCGATGGACACACTCAAGTTCCTGTCCTGTACACGAAGGGACTTTATCATTTTGTTGAGGCTATCCGTCTCCTGAGCGGCTGCGCTTTGGGATTCAGAGAGCTGGTTACGGAGCTGCTGGACGGTATCTTCGAGACGTGTATCATTTCTTTCTGATAAACGAGGACGTCAACGATATAAGAATGAAGGTGTTAATAAGCGCACTTGAGTTCTCCTCCTCCGCACGAAGTGATTCGATGGTTTTGTTCAGGCTATCCGCTCGACGTCGGGAGTCGGAGAGCTGATTACGGAGCTGCCGCACGGTTTCTTCGAGACACGCAAATCTGCTGTCTAATGGGCGTGGATATCAACGACACGTGAGTCATGCTAATAAACGTACTTGAGCTCTCCTTCTGTGCACGAAGGGACTCGATTGTCATTTCGAGATTGGCCTTTTCGACTTCCATGCGCCACCTCGCCTGCTTTGCGAAAATCTGTAGCAGTCAACAACGCGGGATCTCACGCAACGACATTCTGATGCAAGTGCACTTACATTGTCAGAATAGGGTGAGGGAAGGATGTCACGGAGACTGCGAAAGGTGATTGTCTTGCCCCCACCAATCACAAGGTCGTAGTTCGTTGAGATAGTCATAGACATGACACGAGCTGTATGTTGAATCACAGCCCCGATTTGCTTGCGCGTCGTAGTGTCCCAGAACAAGACCGTTGAGTTTGCAGATGCGGCGATGAATGTGCCATCGCTCGCCAAGGCGATGCACCGGGGTTCATTGCTGCTATGAAAGGGCCATTGAGAGAGAGTCGTCCCGGTGGACACGTCGAGACAGCTAATGTTGCCGTCGTTAGACAAAACAAAGAGTTGCTTGCTATCGCTGGTCCAAACGAAGGATTGGTTCGACGACGATCGGACTTCGATTGGGACGTCGACGAGGAGGAGGCCGTCCTGACTGTCGTAAATCCGAACAGACTCTCGCGACCACGTGGCAGTAGCGATCAAGTGTCCGTCGGGTGAGAATTTGACCGCGCCCACCCGTTTGTCGTGTTGCAATGGGCCGAGTAGTCGCTCGCCGGTCGAGAGTGACCAGACGTTCGCGGTCTTGTCACGCGATCCGGTCGCGATTCTCGCCCCATCCTGAGAGACATCCACCGCGTACACCGAATTTTCATGTCCTTTGAACGCGGTCACCTTTTCGTGGCTCTCCACATTCCACACTGTCACCTGGCCACCTCTCGTCCCACCCACGACCCACTTTCCATCTCGTGACGCTGCGATATTCCAAACATCACTCCCCGCATCCATCGGCGTCCCCACCTCCACGCCGTCTTCTGCTCGCCAACGTCGAATCTTTCCTTCCTGACCACCGCTCACGATGTGCTTCCCATCAGCGAGGAAAGCAACCGACGCTATGCTGCCTCGACCATCGATTTCGATTGGTTCTGCTTGCTGTTGATGAAGGGTACTGGAGGAGGAACCGTCCCCACTCGACTCTTGGGTCCCCGTCAGTATCGCACTCTCAAACTTCTCGTCAAGATACTCACCATTCTTTGACCGCTCCCTTACGTTCGAAGACATGGTACCCAGGTATCAGCGTTGGAAAGGAGAATATGCGGGCGTTCACTCATGATGTCCTATTGTCGCCTGGCATACACGTGCCTCCTTATCCATATACATCAATTCACACATCTATAGTCATCTCGGGCGCTTGTTCTCAACCCACCCACCATTGTGGTGGCGACCTGCGAGTTGTCGATGAGGGAAATCACCTTCGAACCCGCTGCGAACGAAAAGCAGCTCAACAAGCCACGCAACGGTGGTTACTGGCGACCAAGCCTGGGGTTTTTTCGTCGCTTCCTACTCCGTTCCTGTTTCCCTATGCCTGCCAAAGTACAACAAAATACTTCGACTCTCGTTTCATAGAACGTGCTTCAGCCCTGTGAACGGATTTTATCCCCATCCACATTTCAAGCACGCTTGGCACATGGAAAATACTTGCAAGTTAACTACTGGCGATGATCGCCTCCGAAACCCAATAAACTTTGAAAGATTGAATCCAATACCATGCGGTCGCCTCGCCCCCAGGCAGCAGATTTCTCTTTGCTTAATACCCTTGAATTCCCTCGTATGATTCTCCGCGGCTGCATCTCTTTGTCTTACTTATTCCCACCCCGCATTCGTTGTAATTTACATAGATCGTTTCTACTTTTGATCGGGTCTTGCACGACGACCCCTTCGACACCATCATGCAGAGTCTCCCTAATATAGCTCTAGACATGATCGACGGTGACCTCCGAATTGTCGATAGAGGCAATTGTCGTCGAGCTTGGCGGGACCAGGAAACAACCGAGGAGAGAACTACGCAGCAGTCGGGGCACTCGAGAATGATGACCAGGCGTGTTCATGTAGCGTCGCTCGTGTCTCAGGCTCCCGGCGATCCCTGTCACATCGACGCTTGTTTCTTAAAAGTCACTTCAGGCCAACGACTAGATCTCTCTTTATCCTCGCCCGAAGTCTCCAACACACATCCCTACGTTGGGCGGCCGCGAGCAATATAGCTCGAACATAACCAGCGAGTATTGTAGCTCGTACTCAATCTGTCCCAACGATCCATCCTCGGTGATAATATGACACTAGAACTTCCGTCTTGACCTTCAACGCACAAGAAACACAACGTTTAGGTGAATTGTCTCCGGTTGACTTATACCCCGGATAACGATTCCGTGTGGATGCATGTGCTGTCTCGGAGGGTGCCGCGAACGAAATGGGGTCGATGTCCGCGTCTTGAAGGGGACTCGTACCTGGACTTATCATATCGCCAAGAGGTCTCTAGCAGGTATCGCAAGCACACCTTGGCTTCAACAGGAGGCCGAGAACATCTAGGGAAACGCCCCGAAACGTCGCTCCGGACAGCTTACGCTTCTTTGTCGTGCGATTGCGAGCGTGGTGTCTCGCCAGGGACCGTCAGGTGGTTCTGGTGAACGTTGATAGTAATGTCCCCGGATGGAAGCTCGGAAGTAGCTGTCACCATGTTGACATCTTTCAACTATCATCTTTGTCTCTCCAAATGACCCCTTGTAAGCATGTTCACAATTCAAACGAATTGAACCTCAACACCTCCTATGATACACAGGGTATTACGAACAGGAGGATACATGTTACACAAAGCATTACGAAATGCGAGGGATATGCAATGGTCAAGTCCGAGATGACAAGAGCAAGAGATACGGAGACAAGGACAAACGAACTTCCAAAGACAGCACGGCAATTACAAGATATCTAGCGTCAGTACATTCTGTGCGAGATAGCGCGGGAAAACATTCTCGAGTAACTGCACGACGATAGGGTAATCAGATGCGACACGTTTGTATTCATTGTGGGATAGAGGAACGAGTAATAGCGCGCCGAAAGGCTGTTTGAGACGCGCGAAAAGCCGCAATGCTCTGGTAAGCTTATCATGTGAAAGGGATGTGGTGTATGATGTAGAGGGAGTGACCGCATCGGAATTGCCTTCCTTGCCATCCCCGTCGAGTGGGGTGAACGGTTCGGCGTGACCGTCCACAATCAGATCCTCGAAAGGAAGAGTGGGGTCAAGAAGGCATCGGAGCCACGGATGCACGAGCACTAGATTATTCAGGTTAGATAAGTCCTCCGTCGCCTTGATCTCGACGTTCCCGAGTGCGGATGTCATGGCACGATAAACATGCTGAGAACCACCGCTCGAGACCAATGGACCTCTCAGCGGAAATACGATGCAAGATAAACTCAAGCGGCGGCTGAAAAGACGCGGTGATTGCAGATGGACAAGTCGATCGTATAGCATCACGGCCGAGTCGACATACCCCGAGGATGTCCGTAATTCGGTTACCAACACGTCCATCTCGTTGTCTTCAATCAGCGACGGGATAAAAGGTGACGCCGGCTCGCGATATACACCAATCTCGGCAGGAAGACAGCTATTGTAGTCGGATGCCTTTCCAGTCCAGGCTAGAATGGCGACATCTCCTGACCGAGTCAAGACTTCCTGCAAGAGGCGACCCAGAGCGCGTTGTTGGCCCTCGCCATACGTGACTGGGATGGAGACATCGAATATACCGAAGAGCGAGTAGGCTACATCCTCTTGTTTCGTAGCGATCCGCGTTGCGGCAAGACAAAGTTTCTGCCGTACATTATTTGATCCGGGTCGGAGAGAGAGCAGAGCCTGTACGTCGACGCCATTTGCGGCCGCCATCTCGCCCATGATTAGGGATGAATCCTTGTGGTTATACACGCTCTCTTCAGGATAATAGGGCTTCCAATCTTCGGTGTAGAAACGGATAACGCGAGATGCAAAGAACTGTTGCAACGTCCATGCACGGGTGTTCCAAAAACACCTCACGAGAGCACGCAGGTCCGAGTCAGATCGTACACCCTTTAGGTGAACGATTGTGAGGGCGGATTGGTGGTACCATTGGAACATCGACGTCAAGGATTCCTGAAGCACTGAGCCGTCCGTTTTGTTGATACAACACGTGTCGGACCATGCCCAGCGCAGCCCAGCTTCCCGCACTGTCACACAGAACATCACCAACTTCGAGACCGTCGGCGATGCTGCCAATTTGTGTACTGAATCATGAAGGACATCGTGAAACAGCGGTTCGGCCCCTTCCC
>JBBPQP010001109.1:0-13155 GCA_038092555.1 Boletus subgraveolens | reverse complement strand
ACAAAGCCCAGTCTCATGTGGCTGTATTTCCTGATGAACCTAACACACTATAGACCTCCCTAGACCAGTTTGAGAACAAATGTTCCTAGAGGAAAGCCCAAGAAAGAAGAGAAAAACAATATTATATCTTAGAAAGGTAAAAATGTATTTTGAGATAATTAACATTGGATAATGGGGTTTCTATATGCTGTCTTATACTGAATTACATAAAGGTGACATAATATGACCCTTACCAAATGTATGTAATCATTCAATAGCATGCCAGGGTCTAATATATGTAATCAAAACTAAAGGTCAAAAAAGTGTCCCAATGAGTCATCATTTTGAAATGACTGCCATTTTCTTGGGTCTGACCCAAATCCCTTGATTCCTGAATCCATAGAAAGCCAAGAGTACATATCTCAATTCATACACTACCCATGTAGGATGAGGATTAGGGATTATCACATTTTGGATCATTTAGTGTAAAATATGCAAACATTGGGACACTTTTTCAAGCCACTGTATAACAACACAGGACATCTCACCCAGTAACATTTCATTCAAGCTTGTCAACACTAACCTTCCACCCTCTCTTGCATCAGTAGAATCCAATGTGCCTTGTAATGTTTCAGAGGATGTTGTTTGTGCTGACATCATTTCATCTCCCCCAGCCTTAGCTGTGTTGCCACCTCCATTCCATTCAACCCCAATGTCTTCAGGCCCATTCACCTCATCACCTTCCTCTTCCGACTCAACATCTTTCAGATTGCGTGCTCCAAAGTCCCCCTTGTCATCTTCTCCCTTCTCAGACCTGTCTCCTCTTGTTGCCTTATGCTCTTTTGACCTGATATTCCCTCCACCCACATTATCCGCCCTTTCATCATTTGCCTCACCTTCATCATTCACACCACTCTCTTGACCATGCTCACCATTATCTACACCACCACTGTTTTCCCAACCACATATGCTGTTACCCACACCATCACCATTTTCTCCACATCTACCATTATCCATACCACCATCATTGCTCATTTTTGATACATTGTTACCCACTCCATTATCCAACTTGTCTTCCTTGGATACACCTTTCTTTTTACATGCTTTATTCAAGCTACCTGTTTCACTTTCTGTATGATGCACCATGTTATCCATTTCACTGCTTTCTCTTTCATCCAAGTCATTGTTGTCCAAACCAAGTTCAATTATGTATATCCACCTTTGCTCTTCTCCACTCTGTACACTTGTTTTTCATTGGACAATGTGCTTCTTCACCTATTCGCACATTCCAATTTGCCCTTGTTTGTCTTTCAACCTTGTTTTGCTTATCCCCTGTGTTCATTTTATCCATTTGATGGCATTTCCCCTTCAATTTGGGGATTTGCGCATGCTGACTATCATTTCACTATCCATAGAATGGACCCCATGCAGTAGCAATTTCTGCAAAATACTGGCCAGCCAATGTGTCATTCTCTTTCCAATGACTGGCTAGCCCACACTGGCCGATGGGGGATAATAGTGTAAATGACAGGATGGCCACTAAATGTATAGTCCATTGTTCACCAGTGGGCCCATGAGTGACCCAAGGACAATAGTAAATACATAAATAAACAGGCCCAGACAGCACTACACCAGATTTTATCTCTCCCCTTACCAACTGGCTGATCTCCATTGAGCCATACATTACTGGTTGGCCAACGAACTTTTGTCCCTCCTTTGCCGACTGGCCATCCCCACTGATCTGTGCATCACTGGTTGGCCCATAAAACATTGTCCCACCCCCATCCCTACTTGACACTGGTTGGCCAACCTGACGAAATTTTGTCCCTCCCTCACTGTGGTTCCTTCACTGACTGGCCCATCCCATCTGACCTGTGCATCACTGCTTGGCCGATGAAATTTTATCACCTTCTCACCAACTGGCCGATCTGGTTGATTCATACACTGACAAACATTTGTCCCTCCTTCACATACTGGCCAATGCCCACTGATGTATGCATCACTGCTTGGCCAACAAAATTTTATCACTCCCTTGCCAACTGGCTGATCTCCATTGATTCATACACCAACAAACTTTTGTCCCCTGACTGGCCGATGCCTGACCTATGCATCACTGCTTGGCCGACAAAATTTTGTCTCTTCCTGGCCACTCTCCATTGACCTGTGTATCACCGGTTGGCTGATGAAACTTTGTCCCTTCTTCACTGACTGGCCAATCTGACCCCAACGAACTTTGTCTCCTCTTTGCTGGTTGGCCAATCACCACTGACCTGTGGCCCACAAAACTCCATCCTTTCTCACTGGTTGGCTGATCCCAGCGAGCCAGCAGTTCCTGCCTCACTGGTTGGCTTGTCATTCCTTCACCCTGTTGTTTTTGGTAGTTTACCCCTCACTGACTCACCAGTGAGCCCATTGCTGCTATTTGCCATTCCATGATACTGGTAGAGACTCCCAAGCCTACTTGTTGACCCTATCTGCTATTGTCTTGCTGGCTCATATCCCATTATCAATTTCATTCAGCAAATTATGTGAATACCATATTCTCTCCACTTCAGAACACTTATACTGTATGTATTATCCTCCATTCATGTTAAATGTCAGTGGTGATGTCAGTCATACAGCAGCGTGTTGTGCACATTCCTCAATCACAGAGAATGTCAATGTTGAGTTGGGATGCATCATAGCTACAAGGCTACCAATGCATTGGAACCTGAAAGAGAGTGATACGAGAGTGACTAAGACATGAGATGAGATGATGGTGATGGCAATGATGGACTACACTGGGGGTTTATATACCCCCACTGATTTGCAAAAAAGGAAAATTGCCATTGTACTATGTAGCTACAATCACATAATCTGTTGCCAATGTAGGCTATGTCATCAAGCAATACTGGAAGTGTTGCTACTGTTGACTGTGTAGTCTACTGTTGACAAATTTTGTACTACAATACTACTGTTGACAAGCATACATGTACAGCCCACAGGTGCAGATATCCATGGGTCTGTACCCACATATTAAAGGTACCCAGAAAGCATGCAGAAGTGGCCACATGATGCACATGATTACATGTGTTGTGTGGCCACTTCTGCACACCCAAGGTGATGGCAGGGATGAATTGAGGCAGAGAGATGGGAGTAAGTTGAGGGCGAGACAGTGACAATAATGAGACAGTGAGCGGTAAGGGTGAGATGGTGAGATGGGAACAAGGTGATGCGGCAGGGGTGAGATGAGGGTGGTGGTGAGATGGGGAGATGAGGGTGAGTTGAGGGCGAGATGGTGGCGATAGTGAGACAGTGAGTGGTGAGGGTGAGCCAGGGGCAAGTTGAGGTGAGACAAGGGTGATGGTGGGACGGTGATGGTGAGATGGTGAGACAGGGGTGAGACGGTGAAGGTGAGATGGTGAGATAAGGGTGAGTTGACAGCAAGATGGGCTAACGAGGGCGATGGTGAGATGGCATACTAAAGTGGAATGCTGTGCCAAGCGATGACATGGGTGTAATGTGCCAACAGATACCAGTTTGCCTCATGTGCCAGAGGGCCATGGCAAATTTGTGATTTGCCAGGTGCCTCATTATACAGTAGTGCCCTTGCTTTGCTGCACCATCAATTCGCTCACCCAGCTCAAGTATGACAATAAACCTAAATTGATTCTTGCCATCTGCGATGGCAACATTGTTGGTTCCAGAAACAACTGACCTACATACCCCCTGTATCATACTCGATATCCTTGGTGCGGATCCTAACCAGTTGGCTGACAAAACCTCAGCCCTCCTTCGCCGACTGGCCCATCCCCACTGACTTGTGCAAGGTAGCAGTCCAGAGGTGGGAAGTGTATAATCTATGAAGATGAATGATATCTGGCCTTGCTTCTGGTTTGTACAGCCAGCCATGTCAAAGGCTTAGAGTGATGCAGAAAAAGCTAAGAGGGAAATATCCTGTTGCACACCTTTGGAGCCTGGATGGTCAAATACCAGGTGGGTGTACTGCCTCAGCCCCCAGCGACCTTGCTAGGCCCACAGCGACCAGGATTTTAGTCAGATTACCTAGCAGTGTTCACTGTTGTACATTATGTTGAACAGAATGAATGGCAAACTCTGATCCTGAGTTTCAGATACAGTAATTTAAATAATGGTACTTGGGTGTATTATGATCTACAAGTTCAGGTATTCAACATGTAATTGAATATCTGTATGAATCATTCAGAGCCAACAAGACAGTAAAAATGTTGTTGAACCTGCAAGTGCAATAGTCAACATCCTTGTAACTCGGGCACTTCATTGTGTAGTACATACCAACATCTTAGCCCAGCTTAGGGGCCTTGCGAGAGTGGGTAGAACATGTGATACGAGTGGGAGGAGAGTGTGACAGTGAATCGGAGCTGTCAGCATTTGATCTGGAGTTTGTGTCATCCTCAAAGTCTTCATTGTCAGACTGAGGGTGCTTTTGCCCACGGAATCAGTAATTGTACCATGCTTGATATTGCTCATGAGCAGTCAAGCCTGCTGCAGCTACCAGCCCAAGCTGAACAACTTTCCAATCAACAGAAAAGCAGATGTTGGCATTTTCCAGCACCTCTGTGTTGGCAGCTGGATTGAGCTTTTGGGAGAATGAAACAATCAGGTCTCAAGCCTTTGACAACCCTGTTATAATTGCCTTTGTGACCCCCTTCATTTTTATAAAGGGAAAGAGGGACTTTCAATAATACTATGTCAGAAAAAGTCTGAGTGACCAAAAACATGACTTACGCCATGTGTCATATGTTCACTATCAATATTGATCATCTCAGTGCTGTCATTCTTCACCCAGACAAAATAGTCTGCTGACATGATATTGCACCAGACATGGTCAGCGATGTTGACCATTATTGACTGAGGCATAGTGATGTTGGTATGCTTCCTGAGACCCAGGAAGCTCTTAACATTTCGGCATTGGTCTTCGTCAGCAAATTGAGCCCACACATTTGTTTCCTCCTTGGGGCTCTGGTAATCTGGGGTTTCTGTAACTATAATCACCACAACAAGCACCACTTCTGGATGTGTGTTGATTTCTTTTTTTATCTTCGTCCATAGGATTTCCCAGTCCTGGGAGAATGCACAATCAGCAAGGACTGGGATCTGGGGATCCTTAGGGTTAGAGAGGGATGCGAGCAGGAGGCTGAGGTTGGGAGTGGTGGTATATCTGTCCTTCAGTGACTGAAACGGAAGATTCATTTCAATGCTAGCATGCAGCATGTACCTATCGTATGGGAGGCTGCATACTACAGAGCTGAGATTTTCCCTAAAGTTGGTTAGTGGCATCTCATGGATGGATTGTGGCATTTCCACGATCAGAATGGCATTGCACGGGCTGCATGTTAACCTATAGCTGTGGGTAAGTGGCATAAGCCCCATGTTGCTGGGGTCCAAGAACTTACTTTGGTTTTTTCTGGAAGCATCCCCTTTCTTGCATGAGGTAAGCAATCACTTCATATTCTTGGATGCCAATCCCCCCAAAGAGATGGCAAGTCTGGCATTATGGTCAGTCTAGGGGGCTCTAAACTGATTTTTTTCATACTATGAATGCATTCATAGCAAATGTTCCCTTCCAATGCTCAGTATCTGGGCAGTTGGGCAATAGAAGACACTTGATAAGTTTCTTGAATGAACCTTGATGGACATGGGTTTTCATCTGTATTATACAAGAAAGTATACATACCTGAGTTCGAAACAGCTGTAGCAAAGGTCTGTAATGAAGATTGAATGACTCTGTGGAATGTTTCGTCTGTTTCATTTTGTGGTAGAGCATTGACAGGCTGAGGTGATTTCTGTGTTGCAGTTACTGCTGGGCAAAGATTGAGTTTATCAAGTTTGATAGTTGCATCGCCAGTGGGAGATCATAAGGACCATCTAGCAGATTCTGTCTTGTGCTTCGGCAAAGCAGTTGTCTTGGTGGGTAATACAGCGGAAGTGGTAGCATTTTGTGTCACTGGCCTCACAATGCTAGTATCACTTGAACAACGACAGAAGGAGTCACTTTTTACGGTGAGAGACATCTTGGGCTCAACAGAGGGGTGGGGGATAGATGTGAGTGCCATTTTTGACCCTTTCTGTCTTCGGGTATTAAAGACGATTCTGGTTGCGGGTGGCTAAAACAGGATTGACAGTGGTGCTTGACCCACGATGTCCACTGAAAATCAATTAGGTATGAAGATGGGAATTTGGACATATTGCTGCCAATAAACCAGAGTAGTTAGAACTCCATCCTCTGACTCCCATCCAAAATGATACTTTATTATTCATCTGTTTTGTAGACATCCTGGTCAAAAACATTGCACAAATACATCGCTGTCTTGAAACTCACCTGGACTTCGTTGCCTTCACAAACATTCAAGTGTTCAAACAGAACAAGATCTGAACTGCTGGTTACAACAGGATGGAGCAGGGACCTACAGTTTAGTTATGCTGCACAAGTATTCACTCACATTTCCAAAACCTTCTTGAATACCTCAGACATACCTTAGGGATGGATGTTATTCACATCAATGGTAGATACATGCTAGGAGAAAAGTTAGGGTCAGGCTTATCTGGTGAGTGGTAGTAAGATTCCAAAGATAACAGTGTGATTGATGAGTACTTCATCCAATCTGGATCAACTCAGGTGCAGTTCATCATGCTCACTCAGCTGCTAGGTGCCACTGGACTATCTTGACCTCTGTGGGTTGGCAGAAAGAGATCCCATTGAGTGATGGCTCTTGAGAGCCTTGGGGAAATCCTTGGACAATCTTGTTCATGAATCCCCTCTTGGTGTGCCCAAGAGGCACTATGTTGCTCAGCTGGGCTTATAAATGGTTTGTGGACTGTCAAAGGGGCTTGAAGCATGTTGCATGCAAACTCAGTAACTAACCACCCTTACCCAAGGTTTCTTGTCTTGAACACATTCATTCATGGAACTTCATCCACCATGATATCAAGCCTCAGAACATCATTATGGCTGGGCAGGCCATCTGGAAAAAAACCAATTACTGCATAGTACTATGTAGTAGCTGTAGTAGCTGTAGTCCCTGTCACCTTCTCAAATCCATATAGTACCATATAGTAAGAGTGACCTCAAGTCACAACTATGGTAGCGACCAGTAGCAAGCTGTAGAGCAGCCAAGTATGAACTATATTGCATTATGTAGTACTACATGGCACTACATAGCACAACACTACCACCACTACAATGGACTACATCACGGCCATAAAATATACTCACCTCAGCCCCCAATCCAGAGCCATGAAGACAATGAAGACAAAGAGGTACTTGATGCTGACTCAACAACAATGACAAATATGTTCTGACTGACAAGGGCACTCCAAATTGGACTTTGCCAGTGACATGGGGTGGGAAGAGAGTGACAAGGTTGCAAGACAAGGATCACTGAGTCCCAGCCTGGCAGTCTGACCATGGGTCAATCTCTCATATGCATGTGAATAGTCCAGAGGCAAGAGTGACGAGGATCATCCACCATTGGGGCCAGCACAGTCTAGGTCCTTGTGAAAACTTCCAAGAAGGATCTTCAGCATGTACTCAGTACCAAATGCATTATACACAGCATCATATGGAGTGCTATCAATGATATCCTGCCAGTGAGTGAGCAATCATCCCATATATGTGACAAACAGAACTGGAATAATGTACTATACCCTGATCTTGTACTGATTCACAAGATGGTTGTTGAATGTGTGCAACAGTTCCAGAGCAGCAGGGTCTGTGCTGATTTGCACAAATTAAGCCTGTAACCAATTGAAAGGCAGATACAGGGTGGTGTCTTCCGGGGTCAGCCATCATGGCCTTCATTGCAGTAGAAGCAGTGTACCAACATAGCATGCAGGTCCCAGAGGTTGTATTTGTTTTCATCAGTCTGGCATTAGGATTATTTGTTGACAAGCCTACTAAAACATGTCACAGAAGATGATGGAGCCTGCTACTAGTATGTTGTCAAAAAGCTTGTAGTGTCTCTCCACCTGTAATATGGATGTCAACATGTTGATAGAGCATATGTGAACAGACTTCACCTGAAAAAGATGGTGTCCACCATCGAAATAAAAAAGGGTGTGGGATAATGTCTGAGATGCTTGGGCTGGTTGTCATTTATGTTGATTGAGACTCAGAGCAATGAAGAGAAGTGAGTGGAAGGTGGCTTTTGGGGCTTTCATCACTTTAGTCACAGATTGGTCATGGTGTCATGAGCACAGAATGAAAGCAGTGAACCTTCAAAACGTTCATGACAGTATTACTGCAGACAAGTAGATAATATTATTGTGAGCAGCACTGTGGGGGTCTTCAAATCTCAAATTTGCTGTCATCTCAATCTCTTTGAAAAATATCAGGCATTTTCACACACTGCATCTACAAGACAATGAGTTGAGCAGGCCCAGAAAAGATATTGATTTGGATGGTTCAGATAATGTCGAAATAACCCTGTTGGATTGAACATGGCACATTTTCTGGGGCCCACTGGTGGGGCTGAGCAAGAGTGGCAAAATACCCAAATGAATAAGTATCCTTCAGAGCATAGCAATTTTCCAGACTGCACTGTGTTTGCTGGATATGGTCCCCAAAGTACTGTATATGGCGAAGTGACAAGCAAGCTGTGTTGGTGGCAGACAACAAAAACAATACTCCAAAAACCATTGTGCGGCAAGTTTTGTTATGACAACATCCTGCCAAAATCCCAATTCTTCTCAGCTCACCATCCAAATTACCATGTCTTCTGACTCAAGTCAGCAAGAACTCTACATGTATGCTGCAAGGCTTCTCAGGGTGATCAATAGCCCTCGAGTTGAAGACCATTTCAAGCAGAGGGAATGGATTCTTCTGCTCACCGAAGAAGTGGTAAGCACATCAAATTTATTTCATATTACTGACTCAGCACCCAACAGGAAAAAGCCAAAAAAGGTTTCATGCACCCCTCATCCAGCAAAGTACACATTCCATGCATCATGATGGAGCTTGTGGCGAAGCTCTGCCTCAAGTCAGTAGACAAGATCTCATTCGATGAAGTCGTGGGCGAGGACCCCATTATCAATCAGTTCATCACAGAGTCATGATGGAAGGGACAGATCAACAGCAACTCCAGTATCTCAGTGAACATTGACATTGGCGAGTCGTCAACACACTGGTGGACAAAATTCGATCCCACTCCCATTTCATCCACTGCTGCTGCAACCTCCATCCTGCCTGCCACTGCCGCTCCCATCCCAACTTCTTCAGCTGTTGTCACAGAAAAAATACAGCACACAAGCTGTCCGATGGTTGTTTTGCCACTGGTTGGTTCCTGGCACCAGGCGAATAACCTTAAATGTTCTGCATTACATGAACTCGGTGAGGACAGGGAAAACACTGGAGCACCACAGGAGTTGGAGGTATCATCGCGGATAAAATTGAAATGGTGAAGAGTGGAAGGTACAGATGTGCCGAAAACAATTGTGGAGCTATTTTTCAACCTGGTGAGTGATCATTTATCCACGCAAACCATCACACTAACACAAAGCCAGAAATGTGTGTATTGCCAGGCGAAGGGCTTGAGCTGCATGGTGAGCACCACTTCCAGCAGCAAAATCAAGCTGTGCACAGTTTGCTTGTCCCAAAAGTCCAAGTGCAGTGTCTTGGATGATCTCCCTGACATCATCAGCTGTGAAGGCAACATCATCCATCCAGCAAAGACATGGAGAGAGCTCCTTTCCCAACCCAAAAGGGGTCATGAGCCAGCACCCTGTAAATCTCAGGTGAAAGTAAAGTCCAAGATGAAGACAGTGATGAAGATCAAACAGAAGGCCCAGGAGACAGATGATGAGATAGATGATGATGAAAAGAACACAGATCCTGAGGTGGACTGCCAGGGCGACAGTGATCGTGAGTGCACCCTGGAAGGCAAAACTGGGACAGTAAGCAATGCATTCACTCCTTCATCCGAGGTTACTGACTGTACTGTTAGATTGAGATTGGGGTCACTGGCCCATCCAAGTCCAAGTCAGTCACTGTGACAGCGGTAAGTCAGGTCCCCACAATATGGTACTAAATCTGACCAAATCATTAGACAGAAGTTGAGGTTCCAAACACCATGGACATCGACCCACCTGCTGAAACTGTTGGTGACTCAGTCGACACACTAGTTGCCAGTCTTGAAGTCACTCTTGCAGAGATGAGTGTGCAGAAGGATGAGGCAGAGAAACAACTGCAGCAACAGTTCGAAATGATTGCTGAGCTCAATGGCAAATTCGAGTCAGCAATGCTTTTGTTGCATCAGCGTCACCCTAATGACTTTCAGACACAGATAGCCAGATTGCAGATGGTGATCCTCGAGAACATCAAAGCTCATGATCACTTGCATGCCGAGGTTGCTGAACTCCGTGAACAATCTGCATCTATGGAGGACCGACTTGTCGTGCTATCCAGGAAGGTTCAGGGAAATAACTGATTAGTATAGTAGTTAGTAGTCACATCTAAGTTGTAAATCATGCCCAGCACTTGCAAAGCACTTGTATGTCTTCTAAAGCTAAAAATCTGAACTGTACAATTATTCCCACTGTAGCTTTTAATATGCTGGGCTGCCATTGTTCTCACATATGCCAACCTCGTCAGAATGAATGTTTTTTTTCATGTTAGTCACAACTTACAAGTGACAAGCATACTAAATGAGGGCATGAGTATCAGGGAAACAAAAGCCATGCCATTGGTACAAGGCAGGTAAAATGTTATCCCTCCAAGGGTGGATCCATTGCAGGATTCTGCCCTTCTTTGCCATTTGTCATAGGATTCCATATCAGGATTCCATGATTTACTTTGCCTTTGTCTCCAGGAATATCGCTCTGATTGGCATGCGAAATTATACAGCAGCATTTCAACTACATGTGCCTGTAATAGTTGGTGCCACAGCCGGTGAGAATGAACACACAGGGTTTCCTCCATAGTAAACTCTATAATGTTGCAGACTTACACAAGGCTGAACAACGGCATTGTTTAATCACAATTAAAATTTCACTGTTTCCTGAATCGAATGTTCTTCTTTGCCGACATTACATAATATGATTGCCACAAACTTAAATGAAGCTTGGCTATTCAGACCATTTCCCAGCCCCATGCCTTCTCCATCTGAGTAAGTCACATTGCTTTTGATGAAGCAGTCCCTGACCTTTTTTAGGCAAATACAGGCACTGCAAAGGAAATTGTCAGTGGCGAAGAAGAGACGTGCTGCACTTAAGTCTGCCATTGCTGAAGCTCATGACCTGGTATTTAGGTTGATTGAGAAGAAAGCCCAGTGCACTACTGGACCAGATGTCGGCGAGGAGTTGGAGTGAGCTTATCAGCTCCTCCAGATATTCGCCAAGATGTCACAGCTGCTGCAAGATGGTAACATCAAAATGCAGAGTGAGCTGGCTGAATTTGAAGCTCGCACTGAAGCTCAGTGACATAATATACAAGAGCTTTACCAGCAAGCGAAAGTATTCATGGAGGCTCCAAGCTACACATTTGCAGGGTCAGCTGGGGGGGCATACAACTTTGGGTCATTGAGCAACTTGGTTGGAGCCACTGGATGGAATTTCAAGCAAACAGCATAGCATATAGCAATTAAGCCATAATCACTCTCCTTAATAATATCATTCGTTACACTTAAAATAGTTCTCACCACAGTTGTTAATGCTTATAAATTCAATTATTCTGACACTGCTCAGGGATTGCCTCCATAAGAAATGCCAAACCTTGCTGAACCACTCTGAGTCACCCAAGTACATTTAGCTCAAGATATAAAACAAGTCATGTCCACTCAATTCACTAAAGCTCAAGGAAAGATTTACTCCCATGCTGCTTGAATGATCGAGGTGATGAAGAACCCAAGGGTTGAGGGAGTCAACAAGAGAGAATGGATATACTTACTCACCGAGGAAGTGGTAAGGTAAATGATCACATATTTCTTGCTGCTCAAAATATCTTCCACAGACCTCAGCAAGAAAATATTTCCAGGGATCTGTTCAAATTCCTTGTATTGTTGGCAAGATGGCAACGAAATTCCAAATGTCATCCAAAGAAAGCATAACCTTGGGCCAAATATTTGGTGAGAATGAAGTCATGAACCAGTTTCTCAGCAAGGTGATATGGAAGGAAAACATCATAAGCAATTCCGAGATCCCAGCTGATACTCACCTTGGTGACTCCACCACACATTGGTGGAAGAGATTCCAACCAACCCCCCCTCTTATCAGTGGGACCAAAAGGCCATCTGAGGATCTCATGAATAACAACTTAGTGAAATGACAGCAGCAAAAGGAAACCATGAGGATGTCAAGGAGACTGCAGGTATGAGGCAGACAAAACGGCGAAAGGTATCAATAGGTGAGAGAGTGCTGTTTTACAGTCCAGTAAGTCACACAAATGTTCACTACCACTTGTATACTAATGCAATGCAGCAATGTAAATCTTGTGAATCAAGAGATCTCCCATGTACCACTCGCATGACCACTGACCACAAAAAATTCAAGCCTTGCAGTCCTTGTGCCCATTGCAAGATAAAATGTAATGTCATTCAGGACCTTCCAGGGATCATTGACAGCGACGGCAATATTATCTATGAAGCTGGAAGCTGGGCCAACATTGCTTCACAATACAATATGGCTGTCTGGCACAAACCAGGAAATGGTGGAGGGGACATCAAGGTGAAGGCAAAGGTCCCTAAGGCGACAGTGAAAGGTAAGCATAAAGACCAAGCCACTGAGTCAGGGAGGGCAAAGATAACTGGGCCACTGAGCCCAAACCTGAACCTGACCCGGTAAGTATTATATATGTTGGTATTTGAATTCGCTACTAATGAGTATCATTGCTAGACTTCCATCTCTGGGCCATCCAAAGTGAAAGGAAGAAGGGAATTGGTGGCAAAGGTAAGTGGCTCACAAGACGCATTACTGATATTGACCGATCGCTATCTAGATACAGTCAGCGCCTGTAGTGATAGATGAAGAAGGCGAGATCAGTGATTTCAACCAGCAAGTTAAGGAGCTGGAAGGTGCCATCACAAGGATTGATCTTAGGAATGAAGCAATGGAGGGGGAGCTAAAGAAGCAGGTTACTTCGCTGTCTGCTCTGGGCATCAAGTATGATGGGACCATTGCACTATGAAACCAGCACACATCCCAAGACACTCAGGCTCAGCTTGATCG
>JBBPQP010001108.1:0-13169 GCA_038092555.1 Boletus subgraveolens | reverse complement strand
CGGGCTGCCGAGTACGATGGGCGGTACGGGCATACACACGGGCATCACACGGGCATGGCCGTCCAACTCGGACAAGGGCAACTCCGAGTTGAGCACAATGGGCAGCAGGGAGGGAAGCGCATCGACGAGTGCCTGTGCGATGATGAACAACGAAGGGGCGACGCCTGAGAGCTTGAATAAGGACGGGACGCCGAGGAGGGGGGCTGGGCGGGAAAAATGGGGTGCGTTCATAGATATTTACGATGTGGGAACTGAAGTGGTGGGACACGGGGGCGTACCTGCAATTGCTTATCCACCGTAAACGACCGTCAGGACGGTGGGCGCGTCTCGAACAAAGGAGCGATCTTCGGAGGGAGGAAACTCGCAGTCCGTCGCACGTTGCTTGATGTGGTCATCCTCCAAGTCCTCCCTCAGATGCCGAAGGACATAACCGAGACGGAAGACAGCGACCAAGTCCAAGGAGCTGATCTTGAGGCCAAACTAGGAGAGAGGCACCAACGGTGTCGGCGTATACCGGTACAGCCTAGGACAGGCGAGCGCGAGATTGACATCAGCGGGTACGGGTATCATGCCCGCACGGATTACCCATCCCCGTGCTATTCGCTAAATTATAGCCCCCCATCAGTAGCCACATCGGAATGTACCAGCCAAAGGTGATTGAGTGGGCTATATCGGAAGAACGATGGTGCGGGGACTAGAATGAAATTGCATAAGATGGCTTTGTTGTGAGCGTAAGTCTGGAACATGTAGGAATGAAAGCAGAGCTTTGTTGTTCGATTCGCGGCTGAGGGGATACTGCGAGCTACGTGGACCAAGCGAAGATGGGCATCAAGATGAGGGCCCGGAGGGAATGAGCGTGTAATCCAGCATGTACAGCCAGTTCATTTGTGCCAGACGAAAAGCGAATGTGGAGCCGTACACCGCTGAGACGCCAGCAAAGATTTGCTGTGCGAAACCCTTGGAGCATTGTGAGGTAATTCACCCCGGTTTCTTGCGACGGCTTTGTGGCTCCACGATCTTCCACACTAGGACTCATCTAGTTCCAATTTCCAGAGTTTCCACGAAGGTTGTGCATGCAAAGGCCGTGAGTCAGATGCCCTCCCCACACGTTTCCAAGAAGTGCTGACCGTCTCAGCACGTCTAGATATTCGTAGAGACTTGGGCGCCAAGATGTTTAGACGCCCAAGCCATCACGGGTTTATGAACTGCACCCACGGTCATCAGGTTCTGCTACCTCAAGTTCTAGCCTCAGGAGAACCATCACCAGATTTCGAGTTGAGCCTCCACAATATGTATTAATTCGGGACTGGGTGACGTTGCTGCTGTTCGGTTTCGCCATGAAACATCTTTGCGCCACGGACCGTTGACGTAGCAGGAGCCCGCGCTTGAAGCCGTTCTGAGGGGTTCACACAGAATGTTCCCACGTGGCCGGAACTTGTCCGGTCCACTCACTTGATCCTCCCTGCGATTGGACCCGTCCATCAGACTATAAATTCTCTGCATTCTCTACGTGTAATGCAGTTCGCGTGGGCTATACCGATTCAAAGCTAAGCTACATTTCAAGTCGACTCCGTGATCACTCGTTTCAAGTCCCTACTTCCCCATGTGACGAGATTGGCCCTCCAGGCTCCCTGGAGATCCTTACCATTCCATATGACTCCAAGTTTAGGGCTAAACCGCATCTGATTCCTCACACGCCCCACATTTAACGACGGTTTGGGAGGACGAAGCGAATGACAGAAGGTGGTGTAACCCGTCGTTCTCACACAGACTGTCAATGACATCACCTCCCCAACTTCACCTCTCGGTATATATCTATTTTGAGGATTCTGTAACCATGTTACCGTGCCTTCGTCCGACGTCGGGTTGTTCAGGCTGCACATGACCACCATAGAACCGCAAAGCATCCACCGATTGATGAATTCCTTCAATGATGATCAATTATCAGTGTCCATCGAGGTGTTCCCGGTCATCGCTTCTGCATTATATTCGGATTGCCTCTCTGCTTCGCGGACCAATTTCACGTCGATATTATATATCGGTACCTTGAGTTTCATCCGTGTCTTTCCATGACACCTCTTGACGATCACGTACGCGTTTCGCCTCCGCATTTATGTGACAGCTGAGGCGACCACTGTGCAGTGCTCTACAACGTGCATGAACAAGATTGATATGGATTGCCATGACATTTTTGAGTGAGTAAAAAGTGTATTTTTTCCTCCGGATATGCTCGATCTGAAATCTGATTCTAAACGGGCCGGCACCGCGTGTCCATCTCAAGCTCCAGCCCTCACCTGTCTGGCCTGTCCGGGATGCTGGCCGTCTTGCGTCCTTCATCACCTAGCAACGTGATACTATCAGTGATAGATTGGTATACCTACTCCACGCCATCTTTTGAACGTAATTTCGTGTTTGTTTTCTTCCCTGCCCATTCATTAAAACACAAAAAAACTCATGCCAGGTGCCCCCTGTCATCCTGCGGCACATGGCACGGTGGTAGTGCTCCAATTTGCATGCTGTAGCCAGGCGCTTGCAACATACACGGCGTCGATCACTTTGAAGAAACACGTGTGGTGGTGGTGATTGACTCCGACGGCAACCATACCTAACCTAGCTCTTGGATGGGCTCCAATCCTAATCCACCTATCATCTCGTGATGCCCTTTGCAGAGGCTGTCTTTGCGGATCACCGGGCGCGTATCTCCATCGAGCCTCCGGGTGGCACGCACGGTCGTTGGATCTCTGTGGCACGCACGTTGGCGACCGAATCTGACGTGCGTTCCGTGGGCCTCGTGGGAGACCAACTTTGCTTGCCCCCGTCTTCATTTACGGCAGGAGTGGACGGTAGTATTGAGGTCCGGGCCAGCCATGTGCATGATCATCCATCCAATTAGCTTGCATCCTATTTGACTCCACGAATGGGGAAAAAACGCCCTCGTGCACCTGGAGGGTTGAAAAGGCGGGGCAAGCCACATAAATGTCCGGTGAGTCGTGGCGTGACGAATGGGGGTTGGTTTCACGCATGGCAGGGTGCTTACGGTTTCCCCCGATTCGTGGGTAACTTGAACGATATTTTGCTGTGTGATCAAATATTAGCGCCTGGCAGGGGTGTACGAAAGTAGGTTAAATCCCTGATTGGCTGTCTAGCACCGTGCTCTGACAGGTGACACGTGGCTTGCCATCGGGGTGTCTAGCCGTATTTAGACGCAAACGGCCTCAAGTACATCTCGAGAAAGGAACGTGCAGTCTCGAACCTACGCTGTGCTTGGTCGAGGCACTAGGCTCGAGGTGACCCCAAGTTGTGTAGGTTCAGCCTCTCGATCGGCTCCCTGGTTGGCGCGAACTTGATTACATACTTTTCTGGCGGAGGGCCGAAATGGGGTGACACATACTGTAGCAGCGTTACCCCACACTTCGATTTCCGTGACGTCGAATGAAACCTGAATTCAAGAGGCGGTCGTGGCTCAGATCCGCATCCATACATGATCTCAACCTTCCCCACGCCGGAGTCGGCTCACCGCATTTGATCTGAAGCTGTATATAATATGGCCTGTACCGTAGTTGTTACTGCTGAGTTGTTGTGGAACCCTGCCGTCCGCAGTTAATGAGCTTCACTGTGGGCGTTGTTGGGTGCGACCTCGTTACCTGATTGGATGGGGATCAACCAGTCATGTTTCAGTCGTGCCTCGCAGTTTCAAATCTCAACGTCAGCTGCTCTGCCGGGCACTAACCGCAGTACTGTACAATTGTACTGTCTCACGGCGTTCTCCGAGGATTCTCTAGACTATGGGTTACTATGTTGCAATTGCTACCTAGAAGGCGGTTGGACAGGTCACAGTGGCAGGAGCACGTGCCTTGTGGTACGACAATAGCAGTGGGCCGGCAACAGTATTGTCCGTCCACAACATATGTGCCTGGAGAGTCATCGATCACGACGATCTGCGATAGGGCGGGAGGAACCGGAATTTGCTGGGTCAGCAGCTAGGCGCGCGACGAAGGAGGTCCGTGATTCGTGCACGGCACAGCGATTCCTGGCAGTGTGTGGACGGCAGGCACGAAAGAGTGCGGACATTACGTGAAGATAAAATGGGCAGCCAAACGGAGGGTGGGGTGAGGGGGGGGAGAATGAAAAGGAAATATGAAAGTGGAGTGCCCAGTGACCCAGCCAGCAAGGTTGACGGATTCACATGACAGACCGCGTGGGTTTGTTGACCGTTCGGGTAGAACAAGGCGAGCTGTTCCGAATCCAAGCGGGTCCACACGAAAACAGGCAGCAAACGAGCAGTCTATTCAATATTGGCCAGGAGTCCATCTATACTTAATAAAAGGAGGAACATAAAGGCCGTTTGGAAATCCAACGGATAAAAGAAGTGGAGATTATTTTATTTTTAATTTAGTTTGCTAAAGGTTAGCGTGTCGGGCCGAGCTGTGGTACATACACGGGAGTAATTTGTCAGTCAACGCCAGCCAGTGCGCGACGCTCACAAGGCCGTCTCGTCATCAAGCCTCCTTCTCTCACCATAACGCACACGGCCCCCCGCCGTTGCCTGCAACCGTCCCCAACGACGACAACGCCAACTCACTGAGCCAGAGCTCCCGTCGTGCACGGATCACCCGCTCTCCTCGGTTGCATCATCAAGGAACCGTGATTGTTTCAACCACCGGATTCTGCCCGTGCTATCCTTCTTGGGCTTCCAGTTTTTAGCTCGTCTTCTTCCGCTTCCAAAGGACTGATTATATATCCGTCTCTCATTTATCGTGGTAACTCCTCGCTGCCCGCTCCTTTCTGGCAACCCATGCTGCCCGCCTTTCCCGTCCCCATTCTCTCTGTCACCGCGGATGCTGTCAGGGATCTCCAGGGTCAGGACGCGCTCTACAGTCTCTGGACAGGTGAACTGTTGTATTACAATCCTTTCTATCCCTCCATCTCTGACTTTCTCCCTTTATCAGTCTTCACAAAGTGCAAAGAGTCTGTCCAAGATGGCCGCCGCCTAGAGAACATTTCTTGGCGGTTGTGGTATCGCGAGCTTATTCAGGCACAAGTCTCCTGCCAACCGTCTACCCCGGAATTGGCCACACCCCATCCGAGAGACAACCGATCCCGCTCCTCGTACTTCCCCACCTACACCAACGAGAAGATGTCTCCCGAACTACGAGGTGAGCGCCTCTTCCCTAAAACCGCCTAGTACAGCTCAATCTGGGTCATGACTCACTCCCTGCTATTTACCTTTCTTGTAGTCCTTTCATCCGGGCTGCCGTCGCCTTCTGATCAGGCATCGCCATCACCGTTGCCACCCCCAATACCTACTATGGTTCCCCCGTCAACGCCGGAACGCCCACGAATATCTCCGCACTCTCCAGGGTCCACCGCTCCTCTCACTTCTACCCGCGGCAAATCCACGTCTTGTGTTGGGCGTCTGATTGTTGACATGTTACCGAACCAAATTTTCATTCCCCAGCACAAATCAGCCTCTGCCACAACCACGATGGCCGTATTGTCAACGCCTCCGTCGACAGTGCAGCCCTCTCGACCTCGTGATATTAACGTACCACTCGTCCAACTACCTGCATCTACACAGGCACCATTTCCCCGTGTCGTCGTCGTCAATCCAACGCCGCATCCGACCCCACCAACGACGCCAATATTACATGATGATACACCAAACGCTCCACAACCGCCAACCACGTTCCTTTTACCACCTTTACCACCTCCCGCGCTCCGGCCGGCAGTTCCCTCTGCGGAGGTACACACACAACAGCAATCACAACCGCCTCTCTCACTGAACTCTAGGGAACCTTCATCATCCCATACCCCGGCCCGTAATGCCGATGCCGGATTGCTGGTCCGGCAGTCAGATCGTCGCTTCTTCCTTCAACAATCTCCCGAAGACGCCTCGCCTGAAAGAGGAGACGGCTCAACCGCGAGTGGAAAGTCACCGTCTGACTTGTTCGAAGCGAGCAGCGCTGCGTCAAGCCAGATGAAGAGTGTCTTGACTGATGTGGATGTGGATGATGATAACAAGGAAGATCAGGAGGAAGGGGAGGACGAGGACGACGATCGACGATCGACCACTGCTGCGGCTGGGGCTGGAGGGGCACATTCTGCGCACGGTCGTCAAAATAAGCCGAAAAGGGGAAAGGAAGCTGGGAAGCGCCCCCTAGTAAAGCGGTCGCAATCGGCAAAACACGTTGCGCTATCGATGGTCAGGAAGCTATCGGCACAGCAGCAACAGCAGCAACCCCAATTGGAACGTGCGGAAAAGAAGGGTGCCCTGTTTAATATCGGCTCGGGGTCCTCAAATGGGTCGAGGTCAGCAAATGGTTCGACAGACCAGGGCCAAGCAAGGCCTTCCCCTGTGGTTAACAGGTTTACGTTCACGGCCACTCATCAGTCAAAGGTATCTCCTCTACAGGCGCATCCCCCTGTCATACCCAAAGCATTTGCCAATGGTCACATTACTGCCAGCAACATTGCACTGAATGGCAACGCGAATACCAATGGCAATGTGAAAGTGAACGCGACGGGGAACGTGAACGGCAATGCAAATGCCAACGCCCAATCACGGAAGACGATCGTTGTGGCCAGTATATCATCGGAAGAGTACGAGACAACGGATGGGGAAGACTCTGAAGAGTGGGCCTCTGAGGAAATGGACGCAGAGGACAAGGCACGCGAGGCAGAGGAGACTCGACTGCGTGAAGCCGCAGTGGAAGTTCAACGTCAGCGCGATCTGTTCGCCAAAGTTCCCAAGCGTTCGTACTCGAGTCTCAATCGCACGCAATCGGGGCTTTTGTCGCAGTTGATGAACCCCAACCCTGCAGTCTTCCCACCGAGCCATCCGTATCGGATAAGTCGGTCGTCGGCGGATATTTCGCGCCACTATCAGCAGCAGCCGCAGCATGCACCTGTGCCGCAACGGAGCAGTAGTGCGTATGCTCCTCCGCAATTGTCCACGAGTAAGAGTGCGGCAGCGCTTCCGATGGCGGCGCAGATCAATGCCATCAGCAGTTCGAGACGACCGACCTCGTCTGCCATGAAGCGGCAGGAGAGCGAGAAAAACGGATACCGCCCCAAGGGTCCACCCAAAGAGCAAGAGATGGAGGATGACAGTGGTGACGATGCAGATGACAAAATTCAGATGTCACAGAGCGTTGCTCAGCAGAAGCTGCAGGCACTCATGTCACGCCGAGGTTCGGACCAGGCCACTACGTCTCACCTTATCCAGCCTGTTGCTATGGAGGTGGGACCCGGCTTGTTGAGCTCTTCCACCGCACCCATTCCACTCGGTCATCCGTATAATCTTCCCGCGGCCGCGCCGCCCATGACGCCGAGGACTACTCGCCGACGGATGCTGAAGACAGAGCTGTCAGAGAGCATGCGCCGACAATTGCTCTGGGAACGTCAGGTTAGCAGCAACAACAATCCCGCTCTAGCCGCGCGGAGGACAAGCCAAGGGATAGGTGGTCTGCGACCTCTGACTTCAACTAGCAGCCAAGCTATTACGGACACGTCAGCGAGAGGTGCGGAGGCCCAGGACAGGGATGAACGAAGGCGTCGCGCCATGGCACGAAACCGAAGTTGGGCCGACGACTACCACTATTCGGGGTGGTAATTTCTTCGCTTCAATTTGCTTCTGGACCATCACATCGGATCTTCTAATTATCTGGTCATCTTGCACTCTTCTGTTGTCGCGTCACCTCGTTTTCGGTCGTCATCCATCGTGCGGAACATGCTCGTCTCTTGCTTGTTGATCTCATGCCTCATTGTTTTACATTGACGCCTGCTGTTGCTGTTTTCCTTACTCTAGCATACGCGCATTCACTACATGTGACAGCGCCTCTGGGATTCGGGTTGGTGAGTTGGTTTGATCCCTTTCCGTCATACCTTTGGTTGCACATGTTCGTATCCGTATTACCGTTTCAGTCTCATTGTCCGCCTCGCATCCAGTCACATGTTTTTAGTAGTCCACATATTCCCACTGTCCATTTACGATGTAACAATAGTCAACCCTGGTAGTATATAGTCTTCTTACTTGGTACATTGTTTCTTCCTTTTCTTTTCCTTCCATGGAAGGACTTCACTTTTCGGCGGAGTCGGTGGTTCTTTTTGATTTGAATGCTGTTTTCTAAGTATATGGTATCCTACGCCTCGCTTGTTACAGGTTCCTTTGTGCCTCTGGATCGTGCGCTGGCTATCGTACGCTGCTAGGGGGGAGGCGGCTGTTTTAATTACGCTGTTGATCGTGCATGTGCATGAATGTATGTATTGGAAATACCGCCGCGGGACGGAGCCTGTGTAGTCTGTGATCAAGGTAGGTCTGCACAATGACTCAAACCTTGGCGCAGCGTGTCGTGTCATTTTAAAATGGGAGACGGGGTACTCCCAGTGGCGTTGATGTGCCTCGGAGTCCCAAGCTGCCATATCAGGATTGATTAGGGAAATGCTGGACTCCTAGAGTTACTTGGATGATAGGGTTCGATAAGTCGGATAACGTTGGGCGTGGGTTGCGTTATGGATCAAATCGTGGGTGGATTGTTCTTCCAGGTTACTAATGGGGGATCCGAGGAGGGTACTTGGCGAAATCGACTCAGTCCCGACTCCCGACGAGTCCGGGCTTGCCAGGGAGGGCTGTGAAATTCGTACGTACATTGAACACGTCGATGATGGCGTCAGCTAGGAACGGTGGCGAGTCGTGGGCCAAGTAGCTCGTAAAAAGTTGTGTACAGCAGCGTTGTTCGGGCACGTGTCGCTCTGGCGAGTAGTAAGAGGAAGAATGCTTGGTTCGAGTCGACGAGGTATCGAAGGGCAGATACTTGAATCAAGGGGGGGATTTTGAAAAACTAGGGGTGGGTAGTTATTGGAAAAAACAGATACTCCAGGAGACGAGGGGCGACCGCACCGGTGACCTGTCAATCCATGAAGCCGGGACTGCATTTTCGGGGTAGGCAAATGGACCCATCTGCTTTTTTTTGCTACCACTCATGTAGCTGGCTATATACATTCAATCGTCGGGTCGGTTCAGGAATGATGCTGGTTTTGGGAACCTCGACACGTTTTTTTCAAACCCTTGATTTCCATTCTTGCTGGCAGTCCTCCGATCGCAGGCGTGGTAGAGTTATTAGTAAGCGATAGCGTCTTGCAAAGAAGTCACAAAGTGGCATGTCACCTTGTCGTAAAAAAAAAAGAAAGAAAAGAAACACTTACCGTCGGCCCATTACCCAAATAAAACTCGGTAAAATAAAATTGCACTTCACTGGCGCCTGTGGAGTGGTCGGCAAACCTTGACGAATCTGCCCGGCAATGCTAGTCTGGGTTTTAAGTTATGATGTACTACATGGTGTAAGCACACCTGAGTTTGAAAACCTAGTAATCTGAGTTTGATATTTTAGCCGACAGCCACAACGTCCCCTGTCAGTGACAAAATTTTCGGATTGGCTTGGGAGTTTGACTGGGGGCTGTGTATCATGCTATGATTTCACTGCCCGACGACACTGAAACTCCCACTGCTCGTCTGCCTGCAAGTGCGCTTTGCTCGTGTTCATAAAAGCCTCCTGGGACTATTGAGACAGTGCACACACACACGACCTTGGTCACGGCAATCAGTACCCAATAATGTCTTCCGCCGAGGAGGACTACAACGACATAGAAGCCTCCCTGACCATCGTCCCGGATAGCAAGAAGCGGCGGGTCCAACGGGCATGTGATACGTGTCGCCGCAAGAAGAGTCAGTATTGGTTTCCTCCTTTGGAGTTCGAGATAGATCGCTTATAGTTCTATTCTTTGAATCGCCGTACCTGGCACAGTTCGATGTAAGCATGCATGATGGTCCCGGGCTTCCCCGTCCAAGTCTGATGCTGGTACACCAAGGTGATGGAAGCCAAATGCCAGGCAATCGATGTTCCAATTGCATAGCCTATAACCTTGAATGTACGTATGTCGAGGCTGCCAAGGTGTGTTCCTGTTCTACTCGGTTTCATTGGTGCCACGTTTGACGCCACTCCTCCCTAGAAACGTGGTCCTCCGAAAGGGTACGTTTTTCCGCCAAGCTTTGGGAACTCGCTAATCCGTGTTGCACACTCACAGCTATGTGGAGAACCTGGAGAATCGCCTAGAGAAAATGGAAAAGCTTCTCCAGAAGGTAAGTTTCCCTCGAGATGGTTTGGTATCGTACCATATATGAACGGTCTTCTCTTCCTGGAAAGGTCTGTCCAGATGCCGATTTCTCACAGGAGCTAGGTGGCGGCCGGATAGACCGGGAGTCCTGGCAGAAAAACAACGCGAATGCTTCCACTTCTGGACATACGATGAATACCACATATGGCAACGCAAACACTCCCATCGAAGATCTGATACCGAGTGATGACGAGGATATCATCACACTGCGTCTTTCCGAGAGTCTCAAGTCGATGAACTTGGGGTCTCGTCGGCACAGCCGCTTCTTCGGCAAGTCTAGCGGTGTAATGCTTATACAAAAGGCAATAGACCTGAAGAAGGAAGTTACTGGGTTTGAAGAGACTCGAGATCACTGGTTCCGCCCGCTTGAGGATGAATGCTATCCGGTAAGGTCGAATGATCCTCACTACAGTGCATACATCTTGATCCCTTCCCTGAAGTGGGAACTTGCAGCCAGAAATATCGAGGAGCCCAAGTACACGTTCCCTGATGAAGATCTGGGCATGAAGCTGGTGCACCTCTATTTCGTCCGCCAAAACCTCTTAGCGCCTCTCTTACACCGCCCCAGCTTTGAGCGCAAGGTCATCCAGGGGGTGCATTTACGTAACACATCTTTTGGCGCCGTGTATCTTCTAGTTTGTGCAGTTGCTTCGCGCTTTTCGGACGATCCTCGAGTTTTTTTGGATAGCGTTGAAAGTGGGATATCAGAACACTCAGCGGGGTGGAAGTTCTTCGAGCAAGTGCAAATGGTGAGAAGGACTTTGCTCGGACCTCCCTGCTTGGAGGATTTGCAGATCTATTGTGTACGTGATTTTGTCTCTTGCTGGCCTCGTTAGGTTTCACAGTCACAGCTGTCTGTTTTGTTCTTGCAAGGGACGTCGGCCCCACAAGCGTGCTGGACGATGGTTGGGGTGGGTATTCGGCTAGCACAGGATGTTGGTGCTCATCGGCGCAAATCGTACAACGAAAACCTCACCGCGGAAGGTGAACTGTGGAAAAGGGCGTTTTGGTAAGCATACTAATTCTTCCAAGGACATCATCTTAGGGTCATGTATCGCATTGTAGGGTGCTTGTTTTAATGGATCGTCAGATGAGCTCGTCTCTGGGTCGGCCATGTGCTATCCAAGATGAGGAGTAAGTTGATCTTACCTTTTGTGGTGCTTCGATTAACATTTTGCAGTTTTGACATCGATTACCCTGTCGACTGCGATGACGAGTATTGGGAACATCCTGATCCACAACGAGTATTCAAGCAACCGCCTGATAAACCTTCTACGATCTCCTTCTTTATCAGTTACCTCAAACTTAGTAACATACTTTCGTTTGCTGATAGAACGATTGTAAGGTTCCTTCTGTGGTATGTTTTTTTTTTTCATACGCTAACAATGTAGCGTAGTACTCGATCAACAAGTCGAAAATCCTTCTGGGATTCGTCGGCCCGCAGTGGGAACAACATATTGTAGCAGAACTCGATTCTTCTCTCAACAAATGGATCGACGAAGTACCTGATCACCGTGAGTGATGACGTGCTACTTATTCCTCGTTGTCTAACATTACACGCAGTACGCTGGGACCCTACTCGGGACGCAGACTCACCCTTTTTCATGCAGTCAAGTACGCTGTACGCGAACTACTACTTCGTTCAAATATTCATCCATCGGCCATTCATACCCTCTCCCCGCAAACCCTCCCCTCTTTCCTTCCCTTCTCTTGCCATCTGCACCAACGCTGCCCGTTCGTGCAGTCATGTCATTGATATATACAGGAAACGTTCAAGTCGATTTGCACCCTTTCTACAAGTACGTTTACGATTCCGTGCCATTATGAGACTACTCCTGAGTTCGTTCGGCAGATGCACGCCTTCACTGCGGGGATCGTGCTTTTACTAAATATTTGGGGAGGGAAGCGGTCTGGCCTTTCAACGGATCCATTGAAGGAGATGGCTGATGTGCATAAGTGCATGGGGGTTTTGAAGTCTTGTGAGAACCGGTATGTGTTTCGTTAAGGGATGCCTTTGTCAATCGTGAGCGTAGTCGTTTACTGACATTTTCATAGATGGCATTCCGCAGGGAGACTTTGGTGCGTAATTACCTAGGGGATTCTTTTGTATGACACTCATCCAATCTACCTTTCCTAGGGACATTCTTTACGAGCTCGCTTCTGTGGGAGATCTCCCTCTTCCTCAACCTAGCCCTCAAGGAGGGACGAAACGTGAAAGGGATTCCGACAGTCCCTCACTACCTTCACGTCCCGCGTCGATGCCAAAGGAGTGTCCTAGGACCATCGCTGGAACACGTCGGATCTCGCGCGAGGTCCACTCTCACTCCCAGTCGCAACAGTCTTACCAGCAGCAACCCCCACAGTCACAATCCTCACAGCCATACAATCTGCCAGTTTATAGTAACGATTTAGGGAGGATACCCCTACATGGACAGGTGAATTTCCAGATGGCTGCATCTCCTACTGCGTCGGCATCTTCTGGTTCCATACATTCGCCGAACATGTGGTTCTCGTCACTGTCCAGCGGGTCACAGCAGCCTACCAACCCACCGCCTGCGCAGATAACCGGACACGACTTTGCGCACGGGGACGCGTACCCGACCGATGACTTGTTTTTGGATCAGATATCGAGTCCGTTTGGGGGTTTCTCTGCGCAGCAAATGCACAACTCGGTCGGCCATAGCGGTGGAAGCCAATCGACCGCGAACGATTTACAGGTGTTCATGGACGCTACTGTGCCTAGCGACGTGCAATCATCGATGATGCAGACGAATGCGATGTTGGATGTAGATCCAGACACGATTGCGATGTGGTCGTCTGCGCCGACCGGCTTCGGGTGCGTGTTTTTTTGTTTTGGTTCCTAAGAAATTGATCGACGGGACGGTTTGGTTAGGGTGAACGACTGGGGGGCGTACCTATCGAACGTCTCTGGGATGGTCAGCCCCGATGGACCGACAGGGTCTCACGGGCAGCAAGGACAGCACGGGCCATGAGGG
>JBBPQP010001107.1:0-13178 GCA_038092555.1 Boletus subgraveolens | reverse complement strand
GGACCTGCATCACATTTTCAATGCGTTGAGGCCCCATGATCCGTTTCGTACGCGAGTCCTCGAGAATGGTAGATTGAACCTATCGCGTGCTCGTCAATTTGAATGCCCCTTCAATACCTGTACGACGCATTTGACAGTCTGGTAGAGGTGGAAAGGACGGAATTGACATAAAAAGACGTATTGGCTTGCTTGGTCACTAGCGTGTCTGGTGCAAGTCTAAATCTGAAGAAACCAGGATGGATAATGCATAACACAAGGTGGACGACTCGGAGGACGGTGGGGCCCAAATCCATCCTCGTTCGTACATAGCCTGTTGCAACCTTACTCATCAGCACAACCCTAATTTTGCAAAAAAAAAAGTTCGCCGACTCAGAGTCGTTCGAAGGCTTCACCTGTACGAGACACTCATGCGGTCCGATCACCAACCAACGACCAGACGGCAACCTCGGGGTAAGTACTACATATGTCTCTGTGCACTTCAACTGTGTGGGCTCTTCCAAATTCTTGCTCATCATCAGATGAACGACTCTCTACCTTTCTAGAGAGTCCATACTTGACGACTATATCCACTATACCAAGGCTCAGACATGACACTCTGATTGACTTCCAGGTCGCCGTGCACCGTTCGTGATGTCCAATTGTCTAGACGTACATCACTCCAGAGGGCACTGTGCAGCATTGCACTCAAGATCGAGGCGAGCAGCGCGAACGAGCGGTCTGCGATCTCGCTTCCGGCGCAGGGTGCGTGGGAGGTCCTGGAAAGAGATGGCGACGGACGGAGAGCACAAATTGGTGGGGATATTCTAATCCTCGTTGTGTGCGGCTGAACATGGGTAATGGGCGTGTAGGGTCTTTCCATAGGGTCGCGGTTCGGAGGGCCCAACGAGTTTGAAAATATGCTGGCATCAAATCATGGTACGAAGGGGGGAATCGCAAAGGCCGAATGTCCTGTAAGTACTTTCTTGATGGTTGGTTCTCACTCGCTAGTCAGTCAGATCTTCAGAACATAATCGCATACTCGACTGGATGTCAACATCAATGTCGGGGTGAAATGTCTTTTGATCGGACCTACTGGTAACTAAATACATTAGACTGTAAATCGACATCATCAATCGTGACCCAAGTAGAGGGTTGAACTACTATTTGGGTAGCGGTATGTCCATAGAAATCATCATCCTTCATCAGACGAATAAATGTGATGGGAAACGCACGCCTACACACGCTGCCTCTTGCGAGGATGCTCTACATACGCTTCTGCTGCAGTTTCTCTGAACCTCGGCTGCTTCCCTGCCGTCGGCATGTGGAAACGATCGCTCTCGTGGGGTCTGTCCGACCCTGACGCATTATCCAACGAAGATACCCCATCGTTGTCGTACGCATCCTCTGCACTCACGCCAGATACCCCTTTGTCTCTGTCACTAAAAAGGATGGATGACATGGTGCGAACATTCCACGTTCGTGTTCAGCGCCACCACAAACCATCACAAGTCAAAATACCCACGTTTCAGGAGGAACATGATATGGTCTTGATGGGTGAATGACATTTGGAGCATCAGCATGATTGGGCTGAACCGACATAGTCATCAGTCTGTACCTTGTTTGATTATCCCTGTCAAGCATGTCGATATCCCTCCTTGAGTCCTCCGTGATAGCTCGGTCGAGAAACGACGATGACTCGTCTACAAAAGAATCGGTCTGAGTTGATCCAAATGCCAGCAACTCTTGAAGAGGCCGGGACTGTGAGCAATTGTTCAAGAACTGTCGAATGGTGAGGATTATCACCTCCGCAGCTGGTCGCTCCTCTATGGGTGACCAACAACGTCGAATTAAAGTCCAATGCGAATCATCGATCGGTCGAGACTCTGGTCGGCTTGGCTTGTGGCCTTCCGCTAAGCATAAAATAACGGCTGCATCTTCCCGGAATTCCGACCATGGTTGTTTTCCGGACAACACCTGCAGAAATATCAGTGCAAATTTGACATTTGCGTCCAATGAACCTCCCTGGAGAGCGACACAACCAAAAGAGTATATATCACTCTTGGTTGTCCGGACGAACGTCTCGTCCAATTCAATTTGTTCTGGTGCGATCCAGCGCAAGGCACCTGGTCGTACAGTGGACCTCTGGAGATAAGCCAATGCTTCCGGAATAGTTCCCACCGAAGAAGCGTAGCCGAAATCGGCTAACCGCGCAGTGTAGTCGGCATCAAGAAGCACGTTATTCTGTCTAATGTTCAGACAACAGCGACACTGATGTTTCTAGTTTAACGTACGCAGTTAAGGTCACCATGGACAATTGACAAAGAATGCACTGCGGAATGTTATCCTTTCGACCCTTTGGAACAATAACAGTGACCCACAGTAGTGTAGACCATTGGCAATATCCAATAGCTATCGCGCGAGGTTAGAGGACGCGAAAGCAAACAAGACTAAGTGGACGCACAAACTGGAGTCGGTGTACTACACCTAGAATATTGTCATGCTTTGTTAGGAACGTGTGAAGAGACTCATTTGGCATCCATAATGACACCAACGACATTGTACCCCTCATTCCAAAGCCATATGCAATACCCAGGAATGGAACGACATTGGTATGGTTGAGTCTCTTCCAAATCCCGAGCTCTCGACGGAGCATCTACCAGACAATCTAAATCACATCCGCTAATTGTAGATAAGACGAGTTACCTTGACGTATTTATCGCCCGTATCCCCATCTATCGTAACTCTAAATCGGAAAGCCTTCACAGCAACCTGAAAGGGATGTGAGTAGCTATCAGCAGTGAGCAGAGCCTCAGGGCCAGACCTCTTTTGATGTGGAACCACGAGTATAACGACATCGATAGACATCACCAAACGCTCCTCCAGCGAAGTGCTGATCACCATCTCTGGAAATATAGGGTGTGAGATCTGGTGGAGGAGGGTGATTGGCGCTAAGATATCGATTTGAATGAATAAACTATTTCAGACCGTCATACTACAGACTACCGAAAATACATACTTCAACTTCGGTATGCATTGGTCCGCCGTGGCCAAGGTGTAGGTGTGGTGTGTACTAGGTAGCACAGAAGGTATGAGGGGATGAGCTGTTTGAGACAGCTATCGACGAGTGTAAGCAGATTGAAAAGCACATTATGGAATGCTTACGTCCGCAAAGGGATCAAGAGGGGATAGTTGTCCACCACCATGAAGGGGCACGGGAGACTGCTAGGAGGTGCTGAGAGGCATTTGGAAATTTGAGAGTAACGAACGTACGTCCTGAAACAACGAAGAATAATTAACGATGAGTCACAAGCCTGAGAGGTTACCTGAAGTGAGTAGTACCTGATCCTCGATGGCATCCACCCAAGGTACCCGCCACAAATATATCTTTCCATTCCATCCTGCTGATGCCACGAACTCACCAGAGGGAGAGAAACAAACAGCCTTTACATCAGTGGGATGATGTAGATGTTGTCTGACAGGATGACCGGAAATTGCATCCCAGAACTGCACAGTTCGATCCCAGGACACGCTCGCAAGGATTGATCCATTTGGAGAAAGGGAGAGGGATTTTATTTCTTCAGCATGACCTGTCCATGGATGTCCGATTTGTTCCCCGGTGTCAGAGTTCCAACAGCGAATTGTTTTGTCGTCCGAGGCGGAGAAGAGCGTGCTGCCATCACGTGACCACAGCACAGCATTGACCCAATCTTTGTGGCCTTTCAATGGACCCAGGATGAACTGTCCACTCTTGACGTCATACACGAAGATGTCGCCGTTGTCAGTGCCACATGCGAGTCTGTTCCCGTCGGGAGAGAAACAGACGGACACAGCAGCATCGTCGGCATCTAGAATGATATCATCGTTGACCAGTCTCCCTTGCGTGGTGTAAATAGTTACGTCCACGTCAACAACCGCAATGAGTCGGTCATCCGGCGAGATGGAGAGGCCGAGCACCTGATCTTCAGGGTGAGTCCATCTTCGGAGCAGTTCGTGCGATTCGACGTCCCACACTTGGATCTCCCCATCCCTACCACTGCTAATAATCTTTATGCCATCCCGGGTGACAGCAAGATCGTGTATCGCATTCTCGTGCTCCATCGATGTTCCTTCTTGTTCCCCAGTTTCCAAATTCCAGACCCTCATAATTCCGTCATCAGAGCCAGTGACAACTCGTCCGTCGGGGAGATACACAAGCACCCAGATAGTGCGATCACTTGCCGAGATTACCAGATGTGGCCGAGGACCATCGTTGTCAGACCGTTGTGATGTGACGCTCGACATGATGACGCTATGGCAGTTGGTTGCAGACTAGGTTGTTGGCGGGTTTGCAAAAGGTGCGTGGAGAACGGACTGATGGAGGGTAAATGCTCAACGTATCGGCAACTACCACAGCTAATATACCACCAGCCTCGAGGTAAAGGTGAGGCAATGGTCTCATGACCTTCCTTTAGCGCCCATTCCTGTAGACATCCCGCAATTGTCATACGCAGTACGATCTAGCCCAGTCACGACTATATATCTTGCCTGGCACGATCACCATGTCCGTCCAAGTCCTAAATCAGATCCAATGCTGGTGCGCTTGTATGGGTTTTCCAAAATCCCTGTCGAACACCCGATGAACGGCCCATGTCTGTTCTTGTAAACCCATCCTCGATGACCACATCCAGCACACCATAGCAAATGCCTGTATTCCAGCTTCAGACATGACGTTGTCTAGACGTGAATCATCACCCACCTGGGACAGATTGCATCGACTCTTGTCCACCCTTCATCCCAGCCAACTCGTTTACTCTCTCTCCCGTTCCACCTCCCTGCACTTGACCTTGTTCCTGTCCCCCCGTCCCCATCTCATCAAATGTGGATAACACGATACCCTTTCCCCCGTCACCGCCTCCACACCACCCTCGTCCCAATCCTTCGTCGCTTCTCACACATTCGCATACCCGGATTTCTCACCCTCGCTCAATAGGAGAAAGGTGGGGAGTGTACAGGGGACGTCGGCTGGCTACCCATTCTGGCATGCCGAGGGGGAAAAAAATGCATGCGAACGATTATGGTACGAGGAACTAGTGGGTATATACGTGGTCCGAGAAATGGCTTTCGAGTTGTGGTTTTCGCAGTCGGTCAAGTTGCCCGCGGCCGCGCGAGGTATGAGGGCGCAGGGTGGAGGTGGACAGAGGCTATCGACGTCTCTGTGGGTTAGGTTTTCCAGGAGGAGAGCATCTGCATCACTTTGTCGACTCGTTGAGGCTCGATGATCCGTTTCGTGCGCCAACTCTCAAGGATCTGAGACTGCAAGCTTAGGGTATTGGCGCGAGACAGAAGGAGAAAATAGGGTAGATCGAACCGTCTCTGTCAGGCGTGGCACGGTTGTACCAGGACTAAAGCAAAATCCATGGCAAGAGAAGGAAGAAGAGCGCGCCTAAAATTTGAGTCTGACACCTCCGTGGTCCTGGAAATCGTTACATATATATCCTACCGCTTTTCAAATCAACTGTTGCATCCTGCAAGGACCATTCCGCCGCCGGTTAACATCAATGGAACGTCGTAGAGTAGTTGTGAGGGGCACGGAGTTAGATAGAGCATGGTCGACGGCGCATCCCATGTCTCGACTCCCATTCAACTACCCAATATAGAAATCCGCCTTTTTTTCGCCTTCGAATGTCAACGCACCGTCAAACTCGAAGCAACTCCAATGCCCTGCTCGCCGCCTGATCCGACGGAAACATAGGATAATCCCTTCCGATCACCTTCCCCTCATATATCAACAACGTGTGTAATCTGCTTCAACAATACCATTCCCTCCACCTCAAACGTCGGCAACCCCATCGCCCTCGAAAACAAGCCCGTCTCGTCGCTCAAGCTTCAAGATTGGATGCGGGAGTTCCAACCGCGTCGCCACCTCCGCCTGCCGACTGCGTGCTCAGCGCAAATATGCGCGCCCCATGCGGTCGTGCTGCTTGCAACGCGCAGAGCATGTCCCTGACAGCACAGAGCTCCTGTTGTCGATCGGTAGTCAACCGCGTTCGTTCATCACAGAAGAAAAAAAAGATGAAATATCCAGAACGTAGACCTAAACCTAAACCCAAGACCAAACCTCGGGTCCACTCACTGGGGTCCGGCATGCACCTCCTTGCACCGGAATCCCATCCCATCCAGGCGGATTTTCCATCCCTGGCTGGCCCGCCCTCGGGTACACGAACACCACCACCGACCCCTCGAACGACAACTTGAACGCCTGTAGATCGACTTCCGTTTCCCCATCCTCACTTCACATTCCCTCGCCGCCCCCCGACGATGTCCTGACTCCCGGTGGCCCACAATAACACCGGTGCCGGAAACTCAGCCCACGACGTAGCACTGGAACGTAAGTGATCTGCCGCCCCGTGGTTGGGTTGCCATCTTGGTGACTGAGTGCTGAATCGATGCAGTACTAAACGTGGAGCGGATAGTGCGGTATTAGTACCCCGTACAATGATAGGATGGCTCTCATGTGGATGATAGAGCCCCGCGACTAGCTCGCTAGCCCACTAGCCCGATGGCGTACATATACCCTATTCGGTCACTGCCAAGATTGTTCAGAAACGAAGATCAAAATGTGTAATCAATAGTGTTTTCGCGCTCGCCACCTGACCCGACTTGCATGCCACATCGCCATAATAATGGTTATCCGTGCGTGCGGTCATCTATCATAGAACCAAGCTAAGTTGAATAGTATGTCCTCTGAGACACGATCGTCTTGAAATTCCGATGTCAGACGGAAGAAAGCAGGATCCCAAAGGATCTCATGCGGGGCCTATGATAGCATCCAAACGGACATGTCCCGCGTCCCTCGATGCAGGCAACTCAAGTGTTGGATTAGAGTGCATAGTATAACCAGTGATCATCGCTATCGTCCGTCGTAAATCATAGATACGCTCAGTCCTCGCAATAATGCCATGATACCTAGAGTGCGAAGATCAGAGCGAAACTTATGACAATACAATGCTGAGATGTATCCACCGGAAGAGATGTGAGTAGGTGTTGAATCAGAAAACGAACAAACGATGGTTCTCGGGAATCTTGTGCAGTCTTTGATACCAAGCCGTCTGGATGTACAAGTTCGAGGAGAACAATGAACATCAAGTTCTGTTGCAAACAAGCGACAAATCGCACCTGAATCTAGTTAGAGGGCACGCCTGGAGCCAAAATGTGCCTTGCGAACGTGGCGTACGATGTTCTGGCGGCTCATTCGGCATCCAAACCACCTGCATGCCACGCGATGATGGTTGGGTGCCATGTTCCTGACGCCATGAGTAGCGAAATGTTCTGGAACACTTGCCCATGTGATCTGTGCGGCACACATGGCACCATCGACCATCATCCACTCGCAAGTTACAGTACCATCGTCCCTCACCCATTGGCCAGTTTGTAATGCTGTCTCTTTACGCGAGATTAGGGTCATTGCTAGTGAGCAAATAAGATGAAATTTGATTTACCTGCTGATGAAGAGTGCGAGTGGAAGAGAGATGCCTCGTACGAGGTTCTGCTGGGAACAAATGGGTGAGATGGCAGAACCATTCTACGGCTGCGTTCAGCGCAACTAGAAACCGCTCGATGCTGAAATGCTCGCCTACCTGGAGAGCAAGGTATGGTCATGGTACAAGTTAAAATGGCGAGGTGAACAAGACTGAATCGAGAATTATCGTTACATACCTGTTCTGATTACCCCGATCAAGGATGTCGACAGTCCTACTCAAACCCTCTGCGGCGGCTTGGCTTAGAGACGACGACGAATCGCCCACAAAAACATTAGCGGGCCTCGACTGTGATATCAGCAAGTCACGAAGAGATCTGGATGGTGGGCAACAGCTCAAGAACTGTTGGACGGTGAGGATGATCGCCTCCGCAGCAGGCCGCTCCTCCATTGGTGACCAGCAATCTTGAATAAAATTCCAGTGCGAGTCATCCATCGCTCGAGACTCTGGTCGGCCTGGCTTCTGGCCCTTCGCCAAGTGTAAAACGATGGCAACATCTTCCCGGAATTCTGACCATGGCTGTTTCCCAGACAACACCTGCAAGACGATTGGAATCGACCCATATTTCGCGGAAAAAAGACCTCCCTGGAGACCGACACATCCAAACGAGTATACATCGTTCTTGGTTGTCCTGTAAAACATCTCTCCTGAATCAATTTGCTCTGGAGCACTCCAGCGCAAGGCTCCCGCTTGAGTGGTGGATCTTTGGAGATAGGAGAATCCTTCGGGAATATTGCCCACCAAGGAAGCGTAGCCAAAATCGGCTAAGCGCGCAGTGTAGTCTGCATCGAGAAGCACGTTATTCTGTCCTATGATTAGACGAAAACAACACCAATGTTTCTGCGTTGACGCACACAGTTCAGGTCACCATGGACGATTGGGGTAGAATGCACTGCGGAGTGTTATCTTTTCGACCCTTTGGAACAATAACGGCGACCCACAGTAGCCCAACCCATTGGCAATATCTAGTAGCTAAGGTGTAAAGTCAGAGGGCGCGAAAGCAGACACCGCTAAGTGGACACACAAACTGGAGTCGGTGTACCACACCTAGATTATCGTCATGCTTCCTTAGGAAAGTGTGAAGAGATTGATTTGGCATCCACAATGACACCAACGATGCTGTACCCCGCATTCCGAAGCCATATGCAATACCCAGGAACGGAACGACATTAGTATGGTTGAGTCTCTTCCAAATCCCGAGCTCTCGACGGAGCATCTACTAGACGGTTTAAATTGATTGTTGGTTGCAGATAAGCCGAGTTACCTTGGCATGTTTATCACCCGTGTCTCCATCGATCGTAACCCTAAATCGGCAAGCCTTCACAGCAACCTGGAAGGGAAGTGAGTAGCAGTCAGCAGTGAACCGAACTCCACAGCCAGACCTCTTTTGATGTGGAACCACGAGTATAACGACATCTATAGATATCACCAAAAGCTCCTCCAGCGAAATACTGATCATTGTCTTTGGAAATATAGGGTGTGAGATCTGGTGGAGGCGGGGGATTGGCACTAAGAAATTTAATATAAACTATATCAGGTAATGATACTACAGACTACCGAAAAGATATACTTGAGGTTGGACATGAATTGGTTCACCGTGGCCGAGGTATAGGTGTGGTGTGTACTAAGTGGCGCAAAAGGTACGAGGGGATGAGTTGTTCGGGATGGCTATCGACAACTGTAAGCAAACAGGAAACGATGTTACGAAATGCTTACTACCGCAATGCGATCAAAATGGGAAACTCGTTCACCAGCATGAACAGGCACGGGAGGGTGCTAGGAGACAGTGAGAGGAATGTAGAAAATTCATGGTAAGTAACATACGTCAAGGAAAGGTCGTAGTGACTGCAACAGCGAAGAATAAGCAACGGTGTCACAAGAGGTTGCCTGAAGTGAGCAGTTACCTGATCCTCGACGGAATGCAACCAAGGTACCCGCCACAAATATAATTCCCCATACGATGTTGCTGATGCCACGAAATCACCAGAGGGAGAGAAACAAACGGCGTATACAGAAGCGTGGTGTCGTAAACGTTGTCCGACAGGATTACCAGAATTTGTGTCCCAGAAGCGCACAGTATGATCCCCGGACGCGCTCACGAGGATTGATCCATCTGGAGAAAGGGAGAGGGAGTATATGCTGGCGGTGTGACCTGTCCAGGGTTGCCTGATTTGTTTTCCTGTATAGGAATTCCAACAGCGAATCGTTTTGTCCCACGAGGCGGAGAAGAGTCTGCTGCCATCACGTGACCACACCACACAGTTGACCCAACGGGCAGATTGGTCATTCGCAGGGGTTGCGAGCCGGAAGGCGAGCGGAGAAGCTCGGAAGGGGTAGCCAGGTGGAACCCGGGGAACCCTCCCAAGGGGTAGATTAGTAAGAGGGTACGCTTTTGCTTCACCCTGTTTGGTAATTCACTATCGTAGTTCACGTTATTCGCCTACATACTAAGTAGGTCATTATCCCAGGTCGCCTACCGATTATTTGAGGGACAGTGGGTGACATAGAGTACTGTTGGTGATGGACGTTGCTACATTACAAATCGTAGGAATTGTAGTTGCTTCACCCTACGCTGTCTTCCTTCTCTTTGACCTGTGCCGGATCTCCCGCTCTCCTCGTTCTTGTGCCACTTCCCTCATGACGTATAATATCTCATCAGTTTCCTTGAGGCCGCTCAAGTATCTATACACCCTGTTTACCACATTAGTATGGAACCCATGGTTTTTTCCCATGCGCTCGAGCATCGTGTGGAGTCCCATTCACGAAGTAGCCGCCAGATCTGTATGGTGCACTTGCACCATCTCATTGTCACTGGGCTATCAGTAAGTTGCAGAGTAATAACGAAATAGTTATCAGACCCACTCGGGGTCCTTTATCTTTATGTCGCCACTGAGTGGTCTGGCTAGTTCTTGTGAGATTGAACGCGCCCTGATTCTAACAGACGCGGGTGTAGCGCTCCGTGAATTTATTAGTGGATCCTCGCTGACTGTGAGGTCAATCACATCAGCGCTGTTGTCCGAGTCATGGCTTGTGCCAGTGGGAAGGCAATCGGTTGATTGTGTCTTCACGTAGTCGTCCAATGTCAGCCGAGTTGTTGCCGAGCCGCTCTCACCAGGTTCAGCACCGATGTGAGCGGTCTCGGCCATCGAGGTGGATTGCTGGTCCTGCTGAGCGAAATGATTCACTTGGCTCGCATATCAGCATTGGTAGCGTTGACATACCAACACTATCAATTTAGATGAATCGATGAGTGTACAGGACGGTAATAATTCAATGTTGTGATGTGCCAGTTTGAAAGAGCAGTAGGTAGACGACGGAGATGAAAGATGGGAGGACAGGAGGTAACGTACCAAACGAATGCTATATAATACTAAAGTACTCAGGAGGATCGGGCCAACCCCTGAGTTTCGTTCTACCTGGTTTCACTGTATCGCATCCAAATGTCGGTGTTCGAGCCACAGGTAGCCATTTCTCTCCTTCGCAGCTCGTCACTCATCACTCCCAAGGACCGCGAAACGTTCCGCACGAAGTGGACCAACTCGGTGAGCAATCACGACATGGACATCCAAACGTCTGAACTAATCCGTGAGTCTCGACTAGGTGAACCGGCGAGCGGATGCGTGGAGCAACTTACCAGAGTCCAGAAAGAGCCCTCGTCCACGGTGCCAGCTCGAGTGGGAGTCGCAGGTTGTTGAATATGTCGGTTTCGTCTGGGAAAAGACGCGGCCACGGAAGAAGGGGAGTGCTCCTGCCAAACTGAGCATTGATGTGCCCCTGCTTGGCCCACGATTCATCCCGCCCTCGTATCTGCACCTTCACAAGCGAACAGGAATGTTCGATGTCGACCCCGAGGTACAGTACCTGAAACCAGTCAATATCGTCCATCCATTTTACTACCCGACGCTTGCCTGTTGTCCCCAATGCAAATCCACCAATATTACTTGGGAAGGGTGGACCAGTACTGGAGCTCGTGAGCTGCACGGCATCATTGAGGACAAGGTTGCGTTGGGCCTGCAGTTGCGATGCAACAAGTGTAAGTCGAAGAGGTTTGGGGGGGATTCAAGCAATCTGTCAAAGATGTTGGCCAAGCAGGTGGAAGGGCAAACGACCGGCTCGGACACACCTTCGAGTGAGTCACAATTGAATGGTTCCAGTCAGTCGTCAGGTTACTGCTGCGTGATGACCAGCAGCGCCTACTGGAAATCATGGGAACATTGGAACATTCTGCGTGAGTTGTGACATACATGACTCACCACGTCATACTGACTCCGAGTCCTGATGTCATCCAGGAGGTATTCCGGTTTTTCTCCACCGCTGCGGATTGACGCGGGATCTCTTCGACCTCATCATTGAACTTCAGCCCTCCTCTACATCCGGTGGATTGGCAGAGCAGATCAGACGTGAGTTCATTCTCGAGTAGTAGTGTGGTACTAACCTGATTCTCCTACAGAACTCCACTTGCTCGAATACCATCGGCGCACGTTCGAGTATTTCAGTAGACTTGACGAAATATCGATGGGACCAAGAACGGTGGCCTCCTTCTTTGGTGCTGGCCCGAAAGGTCTTCAAGCCTTTTCAGGTTTCACCGATCTGCTGCGCTACGACACTCAGTGCATATCAGCGGACATCATCACTGAAGTCTACCTGGAATTCATCGTGCATGCATGGGAGCACGAGTCCAAGTCTTACATGCAAATATTGACAGGTGAGTTCAGTTATATACCATGCTATGAGTGACTCACCGTGATTGTAGCGGTTTGCGGTTCGTTCGACAGCATCTTCAAGGTATCTAACAAGGCGACCATTAGTGACAAGGATGGCAAGCGATTGAAGTACCTGAAAGGAGGAATCCTGAGCGTTCTCAATGAGAAGAACGACATTATCGCCTGGGTGAGTACAGCAATATCACACGATCGATATGGCTGATTATCCGATAGCGCTTCTGTCAATCAAAGGCTAATGCCGAGATTCAGGAGCTTCTTATGGGAATACGGCGTCACACGCAGCTCCTCGGTCAACCGCTGCCAGAAATGTTCGTCAGCGACAATTGCTGCTTGGTAAGAAGCGTGATAACTGCTGTCTTTCCCGACAGCGATTCCATTCAAGACGTCTGGCATTTCATTGCACGGTATGTCGTCATCATTCTCACTCTAAAAACTACATTTGACATGTGGTAACTAGGTACATGGCAACTATCCTGAACGGGAGCAAGAACCCTCATCGCGCTGTGGTCATGTCGGACGTTACGAACGCCATACTCAAAAAGCATGCCAGCGAGGGGGAGCAAGGGGCTGAGTACTGGGACTGGGAAGAACAAGAGCAGCGGCTAGTGCATGCATACGACAAGTGGGCGGCACAGGGAACTATCTGGTCCGTTGCATCTGAAAAGGTGAGTCAGCTTTAATCACAACGTGAGCAGCAGCTGGAAACATTTGTTAGGTTCATCAGGAACAGCTGAAGCATGTCCGCAAAGGCTGCCTACAGCGCCGCCGACAGGATGTCCTGTCCGATGGAAGTCACATCGAAGGATGTCACAAGGCATGGAACACCCTCCAAAGAGCGCAGCCAAGCGGAATCATGATGCTTGCAGCTCTCAGTCATGATTTTGTCCATCGCAGGAACATTCAAGTCGCATCCAACCGTCCTGAGAAGACTCCATTCATCGCTCTTACAGCCGGCTCG
>JBBPQP010001106.1:0-13181 GCA_038092555.1 Boletus subgraveolens | reverse complement strand
TAGGGTAGGATACAAACCCAAGGACTTTACAGTCCTTACAATGATAAGTGGTCTGACCTAGGACATGTTATGGTTTTGGCACCCCCCCCAGTTTTTTTCCTCCTATCACAACCCTGTGCCCACCATGACCTCTTCTGTCACTGGACCACTCACCTTTGGCGCATCCTAGTGCTCGTTTATGCTTGACAAATATGTCCTGTGACAACCCAGCTTGCCCTCCCCTGTACTACACTCCCTCAGTACCCCTCGACATAGCCACCCTCCTATGTCCCAATCCTGGATCTTCCCCGGAATATCCCCTATGGATTTTCCCACCCTTCATCCTCTTTAGGACCGCCTTGCATGGCTTCCTCTGGCCCTCAACTCCTCACAGCCTTCCACTGAACCCTCGGATCTTCCCCGGATAGCCTCCCACACTGCTCTCTCAGTGCCTCTCTGCACAGCCATCCTCCTGTGCTCTCCCCTGGTGATCACCATCTCAGTTGAGGCCAGATCTCTCCTCAACTTCGCCACCACCTCGTGTTGCTCTTGTGACCACTCACATGCCATCACAACATGTCATGCCACAATGATTCCCATGACACATCCCTTTGCATGTGAACTTCCCACAGCAGACCCCTCCTGCCATTCAGGGCAATATCCTCACCACACTGACTCCAGGTTTCCTTGTATGGATTGGACTCTTACTATATTAGGTTAGACTGCACATGGACCACCATTACCAGATTGGAATATACCTGCCCTAAAGTCCTTATGGCTGGGGTATATAAGTTCAAGCTCCTCTCAAACACCTCTCTCTCTCTAATCTTGATCTGACACCTAAAATGTACACCTTATGATTACTCTTGTGGTATTCATCATCTGTTCCCTGCAATCCCCTTCCCATTGCTTGCCCTCTACCTTGCCCTCCCCTTTTTCTTCCTTCATTGAAGGACTCCGTCAACCCACCACGTCACGATGAGTGACAATCCTTAGATTCTCTACCCCAGTCCAGAGAATCCAGCCTCCTCACCATCAACGTCGCTATCCAAGACTTTTGCCTAGGTCAAGGTCATCCGACCTTCTATATCTTGGACCCTCAGTCATTGTCATTCTCAGGATACTCTCTCTAGTATCTCTAGTCATTCATTGCCAGGCATACTGATAAGCCTGAAGGTATCCTACGTGTTAGGATCCAAACAAGAGTTAGGCTCAAGGCAGCCTACACTTCGTATCTACTTGTATGACTACTCCTGGTTATAGTCATAACAGGACAAGGGTCAGATAGATGATGATAAGAGCTATCCAGTCAAGGACAAGGACCAGGTACTAAGACAAGAAAGGGAGTCAATCAAGGACAAGGACTGATGACAATGACAATGAAGGGAATTGTAGTGAGAAAATTAGGAGTGAACAGAAATGATCATTCAGATCTAGGTACAAACTTTTTATAGTCTGGGCATTCCCAAGACTTTGGTAACTAGGTTACCAGAGAAGCATACATACTATAAGGATCTAGAGGTGGCAGTGGCTAGTCATAATAGAAGTAAGGAAGGAATGTAGGGAGAAGTAGAAGAAACTACTAAAAAAAAGAAACAAGAAACAAGATGGTGAATTGAGAATGGTACCAGACTATATATGTAGTATCTGGTATACCTTGGACAGCAGATAGATGGTACAGATAGGCGATACCATACCGGATAGAAAAATAAAGGCTCGACTTACCTCGGACTGGACATAGAGGACACAGGACACAATGGAGATCACCTGGAGGATGTCTGAACGAAGGGGAAAGGACAGGATGTAACTGTAGAAAGCTAGATGCTCCTACACCATTCCCCTTTCACGCACCCCAGATGACATGGGTTGTGGGTCGCTTTTACAATAAGGGCAATTGGAATTTCAGTAACAGAGATGAATGCCATGAGTACTTTACCACACTGGTTGTCAGTTTTGAGGAGAGGTGGTTGGTGAGGGTGGAAATCTTCCCATGCACTCCTTTGGAAGTTGCACTGGACTCGTCACAGCAAAAGGAGGTAGAGAAAAAGAAGGCAGAGCTCTCCCATGTGAGTTTCATCTTACACATGTCTCAGACATAACTGATGCCATACCTTAGTACTTGTTGCATCTTTGGTGTTGGATAGACTATGGTCAGCACTGTTTTGAGATTGATTTTGGTGTAGGAAGTGGTTTGGGTAGTTGATCAGGCCTCAGAGTTCTGGTTGGGATCCCCAGGGTAGACTGATCTGTGCTTCTCAAAGCACACATTCAATGGAGAACTTCTCCCATCCAACATGCTTTTCTTGTACATGGCATGATAGTGTGTAGGGAATAGCTAGACTTTGTGCCATCCCTTATCTTGTTCCTGTTCCTGTTCCTGTTCTTATCCTCCTCACTTCAGGTGCTATCTGTGGGTATACCCACTGCAGGTATGGGTATGGGTCCTAATGCACAATACCTGCACCAGATGTAAGTATGTACCCATGCCAGGTATGGGTATGGGCACTAACACCCACGGGTTTACCTGTGCAGTGAGTTCCCATCTACTTAGTCTGAATATGGACTTACATGGGACTACATGATGACATTGTCATCATCTGGTTGGGTACATGATGGTGAATCTGTCATGGTAGGCCTGTCACCATCATGGCATGTGCATGATTGCATAGTGGGACAACTGCATGTTGGTCATCATCTTGGTTGGGGATGCATGTCAAAAGCAGAGGTCTAGCAATGCCAAAGTAGACCAGTGCTCAGCTGCTGCCTAAAATGGGCAAAAACAACTGTATTTACCTAGCAATGCCAGAGTAGACCGGTCCTATGGTACATTAGTCTAAGAGTAAGTATTCAGAAGATTTCAACTCACCTCAGCTGCTGCCTAAGATGGGTGAAAACAACTGAGGTGTTTGGGAGTGAAGTGAAGATATTAAGTAGTATGTGATTGAGACACACTTGTACCTGTTATGACCTGTAACAATGGTACACGTTCGTGTAGCGTCGACTTAGCCTCTCCACGAAGGAGTTAAGTCGAGACCTCGTTCCTACACTTGGGCACCTCCGCAAGGAGTTAAGTGTGAACGGCCTAGCGATAGCTAGCAGTACCTGGACTGGCCAGGAGTTGGAAGAGTAGAGGATGAGGCAGCGGTGAGGCAAGGCGCGAGGGAGGGGATCTCGAGGAACAGAAGTCCACACGAAATAGTGTAGATTAAGGTTAAGGAAAGAAAGGCATACAGGCGGCACCCTAATATATATAGTGAGGACTTTAGGGTAGGTATCAGAGTCCAAAGTATATATATGGTAAGAGACACGTCGCGTTGCGAGGCACGTGAGATAAACGATCAGGATATAAGGGGAAATGTACAGCCGTAAAGAGAGGCTGTAAAGGAGGCAGTGTCTGGACGAGTCATAAGTTATAGGTAATGAGTCAAGCAAGAAAGGAGACTGCCGAAGGCAGTGGAGAAAGGGAACTGCCGGAGGCAGAGAAGAGGCGAGGTCCGGAGATGTCCGCCCGATGGTCAAGCCTCAAAGAGAGACTCGTCCAAGAGGTCAGCCCACGTGGAGGTAGGGATGTCGTAGTCCCTTAGATCGGAGCAGAGGGAGGCGAATAGAGAGGTCCCGGGATGGTCAAGGTGGAGGGGTGGGGTAACCAATGAGGGGATTGGAGTCGGTGGACGAGGAGGAGGAGACGTAGAAGGAAATTGAGTAGGGGTCTCCTCCATAATCATAACAGTACCTTAATGAGTATCAGGAAAGAGAACTTGGGTAAAAATGGGTATTTAAAGGGAATATTGCCAAGCAATTTTTATGGTGTTACTTCCAGAAGTACTGGAAGTACTGGAACAAGTGGAATTAATATCAAAAGTACTACACTTCCAGATGTTATGGTTTTGGTGCACTCCCAGTCTTTTTCTTCTTCTCCTCAACCCTGTGCCCATCTCACGGCCTCTCTTGTCACTGGACCACCCTCCCCCAGTGCATCCTAGCGCTTGTTTATGCTCGACGCAACACGTCTTGCAACAGCCCAGGTCGCCTCCCACCACACTGCCTCCTCTGGTGTCTCTTGACACAGCCACCCTCCTGTGTCCCGATTCTGGATCTTCCCCAGATCCTCCCAGGAATATCCCCTTGGGATCTTCCCATCCTTCATCCACTCTAGGGCCACCCTTATGCCCTTCCAATCCAGCTCCCCATGGCCCTTCTGCTGTACCACTGGATTTCTCCGGTAGCTGTCCTACACTGCCTCCCTTTGGTGTCTCTTGACCAGCCGCTTACAGTTACTCTTGTGGTATTCATCATCCATTCCCTGCAACATTCCCTTGCTTGACCTCTACCTCACCCTCCCCTCCTTCCTCCTTCTTTGAAGGACTCTGTCACTGTGAACACTCTAGAGTTTCTCTAGAGTCATCAAGATCAAGCAACTCCGTCATTGCTCTTCTATCCAATGACTCGTCATCGTTGGCTAGTAGTCGGTTCTCTACCCCAGTACAGAGAACCAGACCCGTCCGTCGCTGACCACGTTACCCAAGACTCTCACCTAGGTCAAGGTCTCCGACCTTGTACTCCTTGGACCCTCGGTCGTCATTGTCCTCGGGATACCTTTACTAGTATCCCTCGTCGCTTGTCACCAGGCTAGACGATAGCCTGAAGGTATCCTACGCCATTAGAACCCAACAAGAGTTAGGCTCAAGGTGGCCTACACTTCATGTCTACTTGTTCAACTACTCCCCAGTCATAGTTGTAACACCAGAAGTGCCAGAAGTGCAGAAAGTACTGGAAGTACTGGAAGCAGGGGAATTTCCAGAACCTTTGGAAGCATGGGAAACCTCCAGAAAGCCTATTCTGGAGTTTGTGGTATTTTGTCACTCCCACTCAAGTGTAGTCGCAATCCCATACCTTGAATGAACTTCCAGTGTTGCTCATTCACAAGTGGTTTTGTGAGTATGTCTGCTACCATATCCTTGGTGAAGACATACCGAATCACTGCTTCACCTTTCCCAACCAAATTATCCCGAATGAAGTGGTATTTCCATTGGATGTGTTTTGTCTGAGCTCAGAATTGTGGATTACAACATAGAACAACGGCTGCTTGGTTGTCACAGAAGAGTTCGGTAGAAGCCTTTTGTGAGTGTCCAATCTCATCAAAAAAGGTTTGGAGCCAGGCTAGATGTTGTCCAGCATTGCTAAGTCCAATATACTCCAATTCTGTGGTGGAAAGGGCTACCATGCTTTGCAATTTGCTGGACCATGAAATACATACAGTGGCTCAAAAAAATGTCCCAATGTTTGCATGTTTTACACTAAATGACCCAAAACATGATAACCCCTAACCTTTACCCTAACTTGGGTAGTGTTTGAATTGAAGTATGTACTCTTGGCTTTCTATGGATCCAGGAATCAAGGGATTTGGGTCAGACCCAAGAGAATGGCAGTCATTTCAGAATGATGACTCATTGGAACACTTTTTTGACCTTTAGTTTTGATTACATATATTAGATCCTGGCATGCTATTGAATGATTACATATGTTTGGTAAGGGTCATATTATGTCACCTTTATGTAATTTAGTATAAGACAGCATATAGAAACCCCACTATCCAATGTTAATTATCTCAAAATCCATTTTTACCTTTCTAAGATTTAATATTGTTTTTCTCTTCTTTCTTGGGCTTTTCTCTAGGAATATTTGTTCTCAAACTGGTCTAGGGAGGTCTGTAGTGTGTTAGGCTCATCAGGAAATACAACCACATAAGACTGGGCTTTGTAGTCACTACTATTCAAAACTTGCCCATAGTAGCAAGTAGGTTATTGCTTAATAAACCAGTATAGAAAAGGTGAAATTTGCCACACATTGTGCTGTATCCATCCAGCCCTTCTCCTGACTCAAAGCTGAGATTGAATTCTATCCTATGTACCCATATACTGTCAGTGAACCTCTTGTAAACTAGACTAGATATCTGATCTCTCTAGTAATTAACTCCTCTCTTTATTTTTAGACACTAATTCTTGCCTATATGACCCAGTTATATTGATTTTGGTCTTATCTGACTATATAGCTCACCTCTAGCCACCTACAGACCAATGCCAGCACACAGAAGCAAAAGTCAACCTGATGTTTATAATAAAGACTTATTTTTTCTTAAATATAGTGCTTGATAAGGCTCTCTAGATAGTATTTCTCATAGTATGAGGGTGAAGGAAAGTATTATTGATTAAATTGATTAAATTGAGTGCCTGAGTATCATTCTTTGTCTCCCTAGTCATAATTTACCAAACAACAACCTACTTGCTACTACAGGCACATTTTGAATAGCAGTGACTACAAAGCCCAGTCTTATGTGGTTGTATTTCCTGATGAACCTAACACACTATAGACCTCCCTAGACCAGTTTGAGAACAAAAATTCCTAGAGGAAAGTCCAAGAAAGAAGAGAAAAACAATATTATATCTTAGGAAGGTAAAAATGGATTTTGAGATAATTAACATTGAATACTGGGGTTTCTATATGCTGTCTTATACTGAATTACATAAAGGTGACATAATATTACCCTTACCAAATATATGTAATCAAAACTAAAGGTCAAAAAAGTGTCCCAATGAGTCACATTTTGAAATAACTGTCATTCTCTTGGATCTGACCCAAATTGTTATGAATTGCCATTGTGTCTACTCTTTTTCTTTTTATCTTGAATCACCTATGCTTCCCGTTGACATCTACTGACAACCTTGTTTGAACACTGTCGTTGTCTAGTTATTTTCCTTTCTTCACTGACCTAATCCATACTTTCCATCGCCTTCCATGATATTCCACCATCAGTCAGCACCTTCTTACCAATTGTTCCTTTTCCTTCCATGAAGTTCTATTTACTTCTATTTGTTCTTCATTCTTGATTCATATTTAAACCTTTGTAGTTCTACTCTTGTCTTCAAGTTAGACCTACTTGGTGTAACCATATCTTTGTCCTTGAACCTTGATTCTCTAAGTCGTCATTGTACTTCTGAGTCAACACTCTTTGTCTACCCTCATCACTGTAGAAGACCTACAGCTCCTCCATCCTTGTGGAAGTCCCACAGGATCATTTACCTTTGTCATTGTAGAAGTCCTGCAACCCCCTAGTCCTTCTATCGAAATCTTTGAAAGACTGAGTCTACCATTATCCCTATCCTGTTATGGTCGTAATCGGATATTCTTTTTCTTTATCTTATCGGATCACATGATAGTCATGTGTGCTCACCCAGTACCACTTTCACCTTCTCTAGAGCCACTAGATGGACTCGTGCTATGGACGCACTTTGTTTCTTTTCTCTTTCCCCAATCAGATCTGAGATCCAATTCCGATATGGTTATATTATTTCCCACGTTCATCTCCATCATGCTTCCATTCCACTCCCACCATCAACATGCATATTTAATCACCGCTCCTTCCATTCCACATGCCTATACCTCATGTATTTAATTACCATTACCCTATGCCCTAGATCAGTAGATCTAGACACAACATGTACACATATAGTATGAGTAGATAAACCCAGAGGACTATGGCTGGAATCTCCAGTCTAGTCTCTTTGGATACTTCCATCTAAAGCAGGACTCAGGAGACCTTAGGGCTCACTTCCTTTTCACTTCCTTTCAACTTGATATCAATAGTTTGGTGTTGCCTGAAGCATAGTTGCTTTAGACCATTTCACTAGACTAGACTCTACATTTTACACTTCATCCTTCACCCCCGTCGCACATCCTAGCAAGTTTGTGGACACCCCAGTTTTCTCTCCTTTATGAACAAGCTCACAGCGGACTTAGTGCCTATAGTCTTCCACAGGTTGCTGCATTCGTTCCCAACCCCAGATAGACAAAGAGGCGAAGATCATCTTGATCACCTCTACGTTGCTAGTGTAGGACCAGCCAGACCAGTACCTACAGAGCACAGGTGGGAATTAGTAGAACAGCAGAGAGTAGCTGTTGACACAGAGTCACAGGACTTAGCATGTGGAGAGATGCCATTCAGAGAGCTCTTTTGAGCCTTACAAGATCAACTGGAACCGGAGTGGTTTTGCCAAACCAGGGATGTCAGTGGAGAGCCGTTGTATCCAGCACCCCTACACCAAGTAATCACCAGGGCACTGACTCTTGGGTACGATGAGGACCACTTCAGTCAGAATCGACCAAGAGTCAGATTTTCAGAGCCCCTCGCCACCCCCCTACAATCCCAACGATTACTACAGGACCCCAGAAGGCCCAGAGATAGTATCACTCCACCAGTTGTACAACACTCCTCCCCTCAGATTGCCAACTCTGGATCTCCACGAGACCGGACACCGTTTGTTTACAGGAGGGTTAGTCCCAGTACTAGAGAGAGTACCCAAGTGAGAAGGAGAAGAGATGCTGGAGATAGCTCCAGCACCAAAGAGGGTAAAGAAACCCAGATACAAAGAGATCAGAAGGTCTCAAGGAGGAGAGCCGCTATCATTGGCCCCATACTTTTCTTCAAAGGCACTCAGACCCCGTTACAGCCTACGGAGGCCCAGCTGATACCTTTAGAAGAATATTAGTTTGTTTATCCTAATACAATGACTTCTCTTCCACCTTCACTGGCAGAAGCTTTGTCAAATGCCACCTCAGGAGAGGACACATGACAAGACATTGTGGGAGAACTTAGATTGTACATGGAAAACCAAGAGCAGCGTCTTCAGACGTTGGCGTTGCTCAACAAAGGACTTCAACAAGATCTGGATGCAGCTAGAGCCCAGATTCTTGCAATGCCTATGGGCCCAGGAACTGCAAGTAGATCAGGACACTCTACAGACCCAAAGATGTCCAAGATATTCAAGGACCCTGGAGACTATGATGGCTTCAAAGGGAAAAAGTTTGAAGAATGGTGGATGAAGGTTCTTGTGTGGCAAGATGTCAACAAGAACATCCTATTCGAATCAAACGGGATTCGCGCTGTGTTGTCAAGGATGACCAGCGGAGAAGCAGGAGCATTTGCAAGGGTGCAACTAAACAAGATGGTCTCCATGGGTACCAACTACCATACATGGGACCAATTCAAGGTCATAGTCAAGAACCACTTTCAGTCTGCCACAGAAAAGGATTGGAACCAAAAGGCTTTCATGAACCTGAAACAGGGTTCATTAACGATAGACACGTTTTTGATGAAATTCGAAACGTACCAAATGCTTGCAGAGTATGAAGAGGATCGCCTCATCAAGCTCTTGGAGCAAAATGCCAACAGGGAGATAGTGGAGATGATACTGATGAGGGACAGTCGATACAAAGACCTTGTCAAGTTCAAGATCACATTCAAAAAGATGGGAGCACACAAGGTGATGCTTTGTTATGTGACAAAGGGGACAGCATCTCACATGAGTATGTGAGACCCCAATGCCATGGACGTTGACATGACCCAGAGTGGGAATCATGGAAACAAAGGAAAGGGCAATGCCCAGGGCAGCACAGAGCGTGTCTGCCACAACTGTAAAAAGCCCGGTCACTTTGCAAGCAAGTGCCATGCACCCAAGGTTCAATGTCTGACATGCAAGTTCTTCAGTGGAGGACACTCGAAGCATTGCTCGAAGTCGAGTGGAGGACAAAGTTCCAGCAGCCGCCAGACACGTGCTGCAGAAACCAAGGAGCCACAAGCAGCAACAATATGGGAAGCAGATTCCCCACAAACCAAGGAGGTGAAAGCCAAAGAAAAAGGATGTGATTGGACCAAGTCCATCACAAACATGTCTCTTGATGAGGCCAGGGTGTGGTTCAAGGACTACAAGACGTTTGCTGGCCAGTCAAAAAATTAAATTCTCCAAAGCGTGCATCTGAGCACACAGCCGAGGAGCAGAACTTTAAAAATTCTTTTTCTAGTTTAGCCATAGATGAGATCACAGACTATTACGATACCTTTTTACCTGATTCTTCTTCCAGTGGGCACCCACCAGACAGTGACAGGAGTAAACCTGTGACAATTCCATTTTACCTAAATCCTCCCTTTTTCTTCCCCCAGCTCAGAATTCCCAGATGACATCTTCGTCAGAAATGTCAAACTAGATCATGGAGTAGTGATGAAGATCTGAGTAGCACCTCAGTCATCAAAGCACAAGGATTTCATTTCCACAGAGGCACTGCTAGATAGCGGAGCTAACGTGATTTTTATCGACAAAACTTGGGCGGAATCTCACGATATCCCCCTTACTCCCTTATGACACCCTATCCCCGTTTACAACATGGACGGCACAAAAAACTCAGTGGGTTTGATTACCCACAGTGCAAACCTTGTTTTAGAGTTTGATGGTCACTGCAAGCAGATCTCGGTGGAAGTGACAGATCTCGGCAAAAACACATTTATCCTTGGATACAGTTGGCTCAAATGCCATAATCCAGAGATAGATTGGACTAGAGGAATGGTCAAGATGATGCGTTGCCCAGCCACATGTAGAGCACTCCAGGATAAACCTGACTGGATACAAAAAATTGACAAAGAAGAAATTGACATACAATATGAAGTTTACGACACTATCAGACAGCTAGAAGCACAGATTGCCGAAGCCACAAAAACAGATGAAAAACCAAAAACAACTGAAGAAATGGTTCCTTTCGCATACCACAAGTTCTTAGATGTCTTCTCAAAGAAAGAATCAGAATGGATGCCTAAGCGGAAACCATGGGATCATGTGATAGAGATGAAAGAAGGATATCAGCCTAAGAAAGGCCGAATCATACCACTATCACCACAGGAGCAAGAAGAGGTCACAGCTTTCATAGAAGACCAGCTCGCTAAGGGATATATTCATCCTTCTAAATCTCCGCAAACATCCCCAGTATTCTTCATACCGAAAAAAGACGGAAAAAAGAGGATGGTACAGGATTACTGATACCTCAATGAACACACCATAAAAAATAACTATCCACTTCCCCTCATTTCTCAACTCGTTGATAAGCTCAAAGGAGCTAAGTTATTCACCAAGATGGACTTACGGTGGGGATATAACAATGTTTGCATCAAAGAAGGCAATGAATGGAAAGCCACATTTACGTGCTTTAAGGGCGCATTTGAACCCCTCGTTATGTATTTTGGATTATGCAACTCCCCCGCGACCTTCCAAGCGATGGTCAATGATATCTTTGCAGACATGGACAGAGTCGTTGTTGTTTACATCGACGACATTCTTATCTTTACAAAAACAGACAACCAGGCAGAACACGATAAGATCGTGCTGGAAGTCTTATGACGACTACAAGAAAATGACCTTTTCGTCAAGCCAGAAAAGTGCACTTTCTCAGTCATGGAGGTTGATTTCCTTGGGATGATTGTGGGAAAGGACGGAATTATGATGGATGCTTCGAAAGTATCCACTATATGGGAATGGCCTGAACCAAAGATGGTTAAAGGAGTATGAAGCTTCTTAGGACTCACCAATTTCTATAGGAGGTTCATCAAGGATTATGCTGCAGTAGCAAGGCCGCTGCATGACTTGACGAAGAAGGATGAATCCTTCCATTGGCTGGAAGCCCAACAGAATGCTTTCAACACGCTCAAAGGAGCATTTACCACTGCACTGGTTCTTGCTTACCCAGACAAGACATGCCCATATCGCCTAGAGTGCGATGCATCAGATTTTGCAATGGGAGCAGTGCTCTCAATTATGAAAGACAGTGTATGGCATCCAGTTGCCTATAGTTCACACACCATGACACCCACAGAACGTAATTATCCCATTGCCAATAAGGAGATGCTTTCGGTCATTCAAGTGCTAGAGAATTGGCGCCACCACTTAGAAGGAGCTCAGCTACCATTTGCAATATGGAACAATCACGCCAACCTCCAGTGGTTTATGACACGACAAGATCTTAACCGATGCCAAGCGCGCTGGGCAATGTATCTTTCCAGGTTCAACATGACTTGACACTACAAGCCAGGGTCTACGATGGGCAAAGCAGATGCGCTATCGAGATGTGAAGAACACATGGAGGGTATTGAGGATGATAACAAGGGAATAACAGTTATTACCCCAGACAAGATCAGATCTGGAATCTTGATTCAGGATGATGGGTCTATCTTACGACAAAAGATATTCAACGCAACATGCTTGCTCAGCGAAGCGGATGTATAGAGGCTTGCCAAGAAAGGTATTGCCGAGGAACACAATGGATGTCTTATAACAACCTAGGGCATATATTTGTGCTGGATTCTAATATTCTTAAGATGGAGATATTGGAAAAACATCATGACACCCCACTCACAGGTCACCCAGGTTATGAGAAAATGCTGGAACTCCTGCAACGACATTATTATTGGCCAGGAATGGCTACATTTACGAAAGACTATGTATCACGCTGCGAGACGTGCACGTGGTTCAAAGGACAGAACATGGTGCCTGCAGGCTTATTACACCCTTTCCCTATTCCAAATACCCCATTGGAACACATCACAGCCAACTTCATCACTGGACTTCCTAATTCCCATGGATATAATGCTATTCTCATGGTCATGGACAGACTTTCCCAAGAAGTGGAACTGATCCCGACGTATGACACATGCTCGGCCCTAGGCACGGCCAAACTCTTTATGAATTACGTTTGGAAGCATCATGGACTTCCACAATCTATTACCTCAGACCATGGGCCACAGTTCACCTCGCAAGTTATGAAACATCTCAACGACACACTCGGTATTGATACCAAGCTCTCCACTTCTTTCCATCCACAGATGGATGGACAATCAGAGATTGTAAACAAGGAAGTTGGAAAATTCCTATGCATTTTCTGCTTTGACAAGCAGGAATTATGGAGCGATTGGCTTGCCATCGCACAATTTTCAATAAACAATAAAAAGCATATGTCGACAAAGAAGTCACTGTTTGACGTAACTCAGTCTTATGAGCCATGCATGGGAATAGAACCCATTGCATCGGATCATGCTCCTTCTGCGCAACAGTTTGCCAAGGACATGAAGGCTACTATAGATGAGGCCAAGAAAAACATGCTGCAAGCACAGCAAAATATGAAGATGCAAGGGGATAAACACTGCTCTGCACCACCACCCTATGCCATGGGCCAACTAGTATGGTTGTCCACAGAAAACTTACAATTAACCTGCACTTCTAAGAAGCTCAGTGAACGATGGCTAGGCCCGTTCAAAATTATGTCACTCAAAGGAGAAAATGCAGTAGAACTGCATCTACCAAAATCTATGCAGATTCACCCCGTCA
>JBBPQP010001105.1:0-13186 GCA_038092555.1 Boletus subgraveolens | reverse complement strand
GTAGGTTGCTTACGGCGGTTTGAAATCACTAGCGAGACCGCGGGATTGAGATAGGCAGTGTGTCCGTCGACGACCTCGACATGGGATATTGGATCAAAGTGACCGTGAAAAGGTTGTTCTGGCCTGAGCAACGTGCGGAAGATGATGAAGTATCACACATCGTCGATGCGGACCATGACCATGATGACCACGGTGAAGAAGGTATTGCAGAGGATGCTTTGTCCACAGAGAATGTCGACGTGGATACGATGAGCGCGGTGATACCAACAAGCTCAAAGCCGACTGCGTTTCCAGAAGGTTTGTTCACGTGAATCGAAGCTGGTCCTACGGCGATATGGTCCTTCCAGCCTGGGACTTGTCCAATCCATTGCTTCTGTGTTACCCCCACCCTGTAACTCGTGACCCCTGTGTATATCTACATCTGAATTCGATATTGTCCGATGTCATGCCACGTAAGTTAGTCTGAGCTGATCTTAGACCGGCTTGAGGCTGAGGCCGAGGGCTGTAGCTCTTCACTGTTGAGGCCCGCATCTCGCCAAGGATACGAGGCTCTTCCTCGCTGTGCCCGGGAAGGTAGTCTGGTCACCAGACTAGAAGGAAGGAAGGAGCGGCGGGCTCGCAACAATAGAGCGAATTCAGCTTTGGGACGATAATTATGAATAAATTACATTCCTATGTACATGAGGGACAAATTGCATTATTGTGAATGGCTCAGGAGTCAGCGGGAGGTTCGTGGTGTCGCCTACTATGCACGTGGCAGCTTCGTCAAGGCTGCACACGGGACTCGGATGCTCCACGACGCTGGCAGATGCCATCAGCCGCGCGTCGTGCGTGAGTACGGAAAGGTTATCGTCTTGTGTTCAGGCGAGCGTTGGCATCCCTGCGGTGCGATGAATATGGACTTGAACCAAGTTGAATTGTAGATCTATTTACCAATGTTCTGCGAGTTGGGCGGAAACGGAGATGCGGCGTGACTGGCCAAGCAAAGGACCAAGTCAGAGTCTGATCATTGAGCAATAAGACGAAAACACACTAGGCGACCTTGACTGGGTCGGTCCCCACACAGCACACGCGGCTTCATTATTCCGAGATGATCATGTTCTATTGTTTCGGGCTGGATGGAAGTACATAAAGGGTAGGAGAATGTATACTAGTAATCGTATAAGGTCTGAATCGACGATGGCCTAAACAGTTTGTCGTAAACACTACATCGAAACGCACTCATTAAACCAATCCCAGTAATCGAATCCACGCCGGGCCACGGTATTGGAAAGTTGGATGCCGTCCTGCGTTGGTCTCCTACCTCTTTCCCTGCCCTGATCGTGATCGAGCTCTGCTCCGTGCTGCCCGATCTCCGGTTGTTTGATTCCCACACGTTTCCTGAGCTGTTTCCCCCACCAAGCAGCGTAGCCATTTTGGTTTCTCGCTTCGGGCTGCCCCTTGGCCAATTGAAACCGGGCCTCGTTCTGGGCCTGCACAAGCGTCTCCTCCAGTCTTTGCCGATCATGCTCAGCCTTCGCCATCTTCCGCCGGAGTTCTCTACGCTCTTCCTTCAATTCTTCTCCCCAAGCGCGATCGTTCGCCTTCTCAGCCTCCTCGATCTCCTTCTGCAAGTCGGCAAATTCTTCTGCATGTTTCTCCTGTATCTTGGTTATTTCTTCGGTAAGCACGGCGCCAGCGAAAGTCTCGTTGAACTTCTTTCCCGCCCTCAACTCACGCTCGAATTGCGTCGTTATCGGCGGGAGGGAAACAAGCCCGGAGATGATCTCTTCTGCAGAAACAATGTCGTCGTCGTGACGAAGCATTTTGGCTCCGCCATCGAGAAGAGGTTTGAAGGTCTCGTTCGCTAGGGCTTCCTCCCGATCATTTCCTTCTTGCTCACCGACACGGCTCCAGTTCGTAGTAACGATGCGAACATTGGCGAGAATTTCGTCTCCACATAGAGCGCGGAACATTCTCAGATTCTTTAGTGAAGTACCACCGACTCGTGGATCCGAGATGCGGTGCATGTAGATGAGACCACTGAGCAGCGGTTGTGGGCTACGGATTTTACAATCACAAAAGTTGTACTCTGAAAAGAAATATTTACACTTACTCGTCCTCGGGCCCCAAACAAAGCGAGATCATCTTCAGGATGTCCGTGTCAGTAACACCCCGGGAATCATCAAACCCTGGGGTGTCAATAAGCACGACGGTACGACCAGTCTTCTTATCAACGTATTTAGCCGGTTGGATAATAGATGTTTCGGAGGCGGGACCATGTCCGATATTGATTGTATCGTCTCCGGTCAGAAGTCGGATAAACTACGGGGTAAAACATGAGCTTGAGTCGGATCAAAGTCACCGTTACTCACCGTTGACTTCCCTGCCACGGGGCGAGGGGGGGTTCAGTTCGAATACATTCAGCTTCATCATAGTCAGGGAAATCCCACCAGTCCCAGTCATGCCCATGACGCTGCGGGTTCGTCTCAACCAGAGTCAACAAAGTACGCATAGGAGAGTACGTACGCAATCACCACAGGGGGAACATCCTGGTCATCAACGTTCTGCATGGCTGGCTGGACGGAGCGTGCGATGTTAAATGGAATGCGACGAGTGGTTTGAGAAAGAGTAAAGGGTGGAATAGCGGAACATGATCTCGTTAGTTCGCCGGTGACTGAATCACCGAACTAACCCCAAACCCTTAGGCTGAGGCATGTGTTCCAAATATCACGCTTTGACCTCATGGAGTTGGGAGATAAATATCGCATTGAATCGGGTTCCATTCCAGAGATGGATCATCGCCATGTATGTAAAACAAAGGCAACGTTTCAGGGACTTAGCTCACTCCATCATCTGAGCTTGAATCTACCACTTCACGATAATTGGCCCATCGGCCACAGTCGACTCACTGACCATGATGAAACTGATGGTCCTCCAATCCATCGCTTTGAACGTACTCTCTTCCGTGCTAGACTCGAATCAGGGAAATAACTGCGAGTGCGTTGCTGTCAAGATGGTTCACAATGAGTCCACATCGGATCCAACGAATACAAACGTAGCATCTCAGGCCGTGGCATTAGTACCCCATTGTCGGACGACTGACCCAAGCTCTCAAGCTCACACCGATAGCCTATGTGCCCCACACACGACGAGTCGACTCTTCTGCGGTGCTCTGTGAGAAGTTCATACACCCTGTGGCGGTGAACTTATGTACATGCCAAATTACTATCGCCTGCAGTGTCCTGCTTTCCCACTTTCCTGCTTCTCTCCACGAGGTATGTCGATGTCGCAGCCCCAATACAATATCACGTTGCCTATATCTTCCATCTCCAGCTCTGGCCGTTATCATTTCATGTCACGAACCGAATCAGAATCCGAAGACCACGATGCTCGATGCTCGGGTTTATTGGGCACGCTAATGTTCTTCGTAAATGAAGTGAAACGCGGCGCTCTCGAGCTGCCAGACTCCACCGAATTCCGTTCGAATTCCATGTCGTTTTACGCTAGAGTTGCCACAGTTTTCTGTGACCCTGCTCAACTCGCACCGATATTCCTCGACTATTGTTCGCTTCTCCATTCTCTTTGGGATGAGAGACGATCAGGACCCAATTTTATTGCGCCCATGTCAAGCCTTACTAAGCGACCATCAGGACGTTTGTCAAGATTACTTCTGCAGCATAGCAGAGATTTGCCAAAGTACGAGTCCGATGATGCACCGTCCTTTCAGGAGAGCGACTCTCAGACCGTCGCAGTGATACATTTGAGCAAGATCCCGCAGGAGAGCATAAAAGCCGATCTTCATGGCCTCATGTCTCTGCTCGTTTTCATCGAAACCCTCATTTTAGTCCTCCTGCCATCTTGGTTGAACCGTGCCTCTGCCTTCATCGCCACCTTACTGGTCTGCGCATACGCCACTATTGGCGGAGATGGCACGCTCACCCTTGTCCGGCGATCCGAGGAAATACACGACATAGATACTTCAACTCCCGACTCGAACTCCTGTGCGGTGTTGCTGGGCGAGGATTTGACTGTTGTGGTCAAAGGTCCCGAGGTTGTCGTCGAGGCGATCACCAATGGTGGCTTTCATTTATCTCGCACGTTTGTGGACCTACTCCATCGGCCGGATTGGAATATTGCTCGTGATGCTGCACTTGAAGGGTTCTTTCAAGGGCTACTCTACTCGATGGCATTGCTACTGTTCCGGTTGCTCAGTCGTCTACCATTGACCCCTCTTCTGGCGACACTCCTGGGCTTCCCCTTGACAATTCCATCTTGGAAGACGTACGGCGAAACATTGTGGACAGTGTTTCAGCTTCTCCGTGGCCCCGGCATTGCCGCTGAAAAACTGATCGAAACGATGAAAACGGCGGGCATAGAATCCCTCAGGATGACGACGAGGGTGATTCCCTTTGGCGGATTTTTGTTGCTATGCATGTATACTTCGGCAGGGGATTACGTGCCTCGGCTAGGGGACTTAGTGCAACTCGCACTCCTTCTCAATCTCCTCCCCTTTGTGTCGCTCGCAGTCATCCTCTCGATCCCATCTCAAGACTATCCTCTCCAGGCTGCGAAGCTACTTGATGTCTTGGGTAATCCACCAGTGAAGAAATGGCAGTTCAAGTCACCCGCTTCTGCTGCGACATTCCAGTGTCTCGTGCTTTGCGATGGTCTTGTTCATCCTACCAAGGACATGGACATCAGAGGCGTGTTGGACACCTTTATTTTGGATCAAAGGGGCGTTTGGGGCGTTTGGAAGGCCAGAGTCGCTGATCGCATCGCACACGGGGCGGATATCATCTCCTTTGCCCCAACCCTCCCGACGTTCCGTGACAAAGGCTACCAGATGCAACTCAAAGAATACCTTGACGAAGCCCAATGTGCATACGAAAAATATCGTCTCGCATACCCTAGCAATCCATAGGTGCCGGTTCTGTAATACCCCGCGACTTAGCCAACCTCTGTCAACGCGCTTCGCTATCCGGGCGCGGCCCTATGAATCATGCAGCATACGTTTTCTCTATTTGACGACTTCCTACCACCGTTGTACTTCTGTTTCGGTTTATGCTACTACGCTCTGGCAGCAGGCTGCGCACATTTTCATATATAGGACTGTACGGTACAACGTATTAATGCTACGAATTCAGCGAATTCAGCGAACATTCAGAATGCATGTGCTACAATACATCCTCTCAGCAAAAGCACGATAAACCAACGAGCATCTGAACGGTACCAGACAGCATCCTTGCTACTCTCGACTGCGCCAGCTTCGATACCAAAACGCCATGTCAGTACTAGAACGTGGCCAGGTCGCTATGCGAGATGAAATGCGAGCCACCTGTACATCTATACCCGCTACCCTGTCGTACCCACTGGTATCCCATGGGACAAAGGCCCATGTGCTGTAGCTTTTGTTGCATCTCCAGCTCCTTCCGCTTCTTCTCCGCTTCCTCCTCTTGCTTCTTCTTCAGAGCAGCGGTAGCCCTCCCCGCCTCCGCTTTGCGCTCCGCCGCGCGTCGATGGATCTGTTTGAGCTGACGCTCGATCTCTCGCTTCTTCTGCTGATTGACCATCTCCTTGGCGCGTCCCAACTCCGCTGCTCTCGCTATCTCAGCTTGCTGCTGCTTCTCAGCCTCTCTGAACTCTTGTTCGAGGCGACGTTCTTCTTCCGCAGCCTTCCTCTCCGCTTCTTCTTGGGCCTTGATGTCCGCTTGTAACTGATTCCACACGGTATCAGATACTCCGGCGTCACGTAGTGAAGATCGGGAGCTCGAAGACGGAGGTTGCTCTTCCGTCGATGCTTGTGGAGGAGGCGATTCTCCTTGTGGCGTTTGAGATTGCTCAGAAGGTGGTAAAGATGATTGGGGAGGGGGAGGTGCACGCTTGGATGCCTCGCTATTCGACATGGACATCGATGGGGGCTGGGGTGCAAGGCTGTTCATCATTTCCATCGGGAGAGAGCTCCAGGACGGAGCGGTGCGAGCAGTGCCTTGTCGGGCCTGCTGCTCGTACAACATGGCCTTCATGACACCCAATGCCTCCTCCGCCGTGAGCGGTGAGATTTCATCATCAGCCATGTTAGCGAACGCTTTCTGCGTCATCCTCTTCCCAAGAGTCTTAACGTCACGTCCGTTTCCCCACGATGGGAGCGCAGACATCCGAGTGATGATACCTTGCATCTCGAGGTATGGAAGCGAAGCCTTGTCGGTGAGGTCGGGAACGATGATTTCTTGTTTCCGCAGTTCCTTATCGAGGAGTTCCAGACATTGATCGGGGGTCATGTTCTGGAAGATAATCTCCTCAGAGAAACGACTGGAGAGACCAGGGTTGATTCTAAGGAGAGAATTCATTTGATTTTCGTATCCAGCCAGGACGATGACCATCTTGTTCATGAAGCGCTCGTGCGTCATCAACCCCACAATCTCGTCCATCGCTTCTTTCGCGAAAGGGCCTTCACCCAAACGATAGGCTTCGTCTATGAAGAGCACCTTTCCGAGCGCTGTCTCGAATACACCTTTTGTCTTAGGTCCCGTATGCCCGACAAATTGTCCGACCAGGTTGGTGGCAGAGCACTCGACTACTTCTTTGGAGGCGAGAAAGCCCATGTCGTAGTAAACCTGACCGAGCTTCCGCGCGACGGTAGTTTTTCCGGTACCTGCTCAGCGTGAGTGAGTACAATTCGAGGAATGTCCGGCTGACCAGCACGAACCTGGTGGTCCCTTGAAGACGAAATCGCTCGGGATCAGAGTACGCATGTCGCGTCCCTTCTCTTTCATTGCCCTCGCGATCCTCTGGTAGCCCTCGAGTTTCTTTATGACCTCGTCGCAACCCACAATGTCCGCAAACATCCTGGCGAGGTTTTCAGGTGCGTTCTGACATCGATCGAAGTCAGGGTCAAAATCTCGCGGCTCGAATACGACCTCCATTCTCCTGGAGGCAGGGACCGAAGCCATGCGCCTCTGGTATCGCCCTTTGGCCTGCCCGAGTAAGTTTTCGACTTCGCCGGCATTGCCAAAGTTGGGACGATGTTTCATGCAGCTGAGGAGCTCTAGGGCAACTGTCTTTGCTTCCTCCGTTGCGGATAGATCCTGGTCTTTCAGCTTGTATTCGAGGATTTGCATGAGCTCTGGTTCAGTGAAATCCTCAAACATAAACGCGTCCTCGATCGCGAATCGACGAGAGAGTCCAGGGTTGACGTTCTGTCCAACGCTGCATTAATTTATCTCACGCATAGGAGACAAAAACGAGCCACCTGGAACATTTCCTCCATTTGGTCTTTATACCCCAGGAGAAGGACGCAACGGTCTTCGCCAGGAACGCTTTGTATTTCGGCGACCATCGTATCGATGACGGAGGTCTTGTAGGAGTCCATCGGATTCTTGTTGTAAAGCATGTACGCCTAAACTATCATCAGGGGGTTGAGAGACGACGCTAGAATAGCGACGAACCTCGTCAATCACAAGTACCTTGCCCCGCGTGCCCTCGAGGATCGCTTTCGTGTTTGACTCTGACTGCCCCAAATGAGCCCCAATAAAGTCAGCCGGACTTTTAACGACGACTAGAACGATAGCCTCAGGACGACTTTCAGTGAACGCAACATGATATCAACGACCCACCTTCCCCATTACTCAGCATACCAAGGTCCACGAGAATCTGACCGTAGAGCTTCGCGACCGTCGTCTTGCCCGTGCCAGGTGAACCGAGGAACACTCTGTTGAGGGACAGTTGCATCGGCTGCTTCTCCGCGAGCTCTCGCTGGTAATTGGTCTCCAGAAGAGCGAAAAGATTGCGCACGGAATTCTTGACAGACTCTAGTCCGATCAGTCCCTGGAGCTTTGCCCAAGGCGCGCTGTGGGGGAGAACCTTGGACGGATCGGGCCCGATCAGGTCCTCTTTAGTGAGGAAGAAGTCATCCGCTTGAACACCCGAGTTTTGTTCCCTCTCCAGCCGTTCCGCTTGACGCTGGCGAATCTTGGAAAACATGTTTTGAAGGGCACGCGCATTTCCGAAGCCGGGTGCGCCTCTTCCGCGACCCAGGCGCCTGATTGCGATACGAGCGTACAGCCCATTGATCGTGTCGTCGATCTTCATTCGGCCGTTGTAACGTTTGTACACGAGGTCTTCCAGCATCAACATGAGCTCCTGGTCCGTGTAATCTGCGAACTGAAATTGGTAAGGGACGCGACTCGGGAGGCCTGGATTGTGTTCAAAGAACTTCTCCATTTGCTTGTTATACCCTGCGAGAATAAAGACGATCGTCCCCACTCTGTTCTCCATCTCTGCAAGGAGGAAATCCAGGACTTGTTTGCCGAGCGGATTGAACTCGCTCGCAAGCTGGTAAGCCTCGTCGATGAAGATGGCGCCACCGCCGACCTTGAGAGCGGCATCGATTAGTTTCTGTACGCCTTGCACCCCTTCAAAGGCGAGCTTCGACCCCGTGGTCTCGAGGAAAGCGTTTCCGGGAAGGGCTTTGATAGACTGAAGGAACTGCGCGTACAATCCTGCGACTGTGGTTTTGCCTGCAAGTGGATTGTATTCATTCAAGCATGACTGGTAGGGACCCGACACACCTGTCCCTGGGTTACCAAGCAGAACGAGATTGAGGCGCTCCTTGTTGATAGGGATACCTTGACGGTTCATCATGTCGACAATACCTTTGATGCGCATGACCTGCCTTTTGACCTGTCCAAGCCCGGTCATGTCCATGATCTTGGCGATGGCATTTCGTTGCGTCCCATCAGTGCGTTTTTGGCTGTTCAAGATGGCACGCTTAGCAGCGTGTGTGTCGTGTGAGAATCGAAATAAGACCGGATGATCACGATCAATTCGAGATAGCACAGCCCCGTAAGCGGCTGCTTTGTTGCTAAAACACATCAGCATATCGCGAACCGCAGCAGGAAGAGTGCGTACATATCGTCGTCTGGGCGGCAAATTTCAACACCTCGTGTCTTAAAATATGACTGAAGCCGAGTCCAGAGCCACTGGTTGCTTGCAAATCCCCCTACGAGGAATGCCATCTGAAGACCCAGGAGGAATGAGTGTCATGAACAGTCTTAGAGGAAAACTCACAGTGATCTTTGTCGTAGCAAATCGAAGCTGTTTCTCGAACCCGCTGATGATAGCTTGAACAGAGTCCTCGAACAGTCCTGTGGCGTCCTCGCTACAAAGTATACGATCACAGTCAATGTCTACGACACAAGTGAGAATTCAACGAAACTCTACCCTGACAATTCCAATAGCCCGCGTTTAATGTTATATTGTGGATTATTATACCCACTGTCGCCAACCCTGACGCGAGCAACTTTGTCAACACTGCTGATAGTGAACTTCGTCTGTTCATCAAATTCGCGTGCAAGGCCAGCCATCTCCTCAGGGCTAGAGTGGGGAGAGCTTTTGAGCTTTCCTGTCATTCGACTTTCTTGAGCTTTCCCTTTCAAGGGTGAAACGAATGGGGAAAAAACCTTGCAACAAAGTGGCAGCGCGGCGCGTCACGAAGACTGAGCCCTGCAAGCGACCTAAACAATAAAGGGGGAGAATAAGAAGAAATTCTACTGTCAGGAGAAACCACATACACTCGGGTGGAGCTATTTCCTCGCAGAAGAGTGGGTTGAACGTCATTGAATACATGCTCAAATCAATGATCCCTCCGCCGGCGTCAATGATGACTACCCCTTGGGGCTCAGTATTACCAGATTGCTCCCGAAGGCTCGAGATACAATAGCGAAGGCTTGCTTCGCCTTCGGTTAGAAGATGGACGCGAGATCGCCCTGCAGGTGTTGTGGGAACGAAACCAGCGCGCTCAACTGCCCGACGGTAGCATTGCTGCTGCCCGACCTCCCAGCCGTTTGGATGAGTGAGAACAAACTCCATGGAATTTTCAATCGATGGCCAATTCAATTCTAACCCAGTGTGATTTCCTTTGATATAGGTATGGGCGCACCGGAGAAGGTAACGTAGGAAATCTGTTAGAACGTCTTCGACAGACTTCCCAGGTGGGAGTGGAGGTATATCGTCGTCCTTGATGTGGGTGTACGCTAGATGTTTCGAATGATGGAGAAGCTTCCACCTGGATCCAAGGACTGAGTTATATGTTTTAATGGAGTGAGCAACTCACCATTCCACCACCATCCATCCTTCGTCCTCGGCTCTCTCTATGACGTTCTCGTCGGTAAACGCTGCGCCACCAATCCCTCGGACGTTCCCGAAGTTGTCATAGAGCAAGACAGAGGGCACTCTGGAATAACCGTGATCGTACTCCTGGCCAGGAAATTTGTCGACTCGTTGGATCTCGGGGATTTGTCCTTGCTCGAGAATACAGTATGATATGGCAGTGTTGGTTGTGCCAATGTCGAGCGCAATAACAACTTTGGTTGACCCAGTGTATGGTTTTTTGTTGGTCATAGCTCGTACACCAAACAACACCGAACAGAAGACTTAATCTGACGACGAAATGATGGAATGCGTTTATATGCCAGTAACGAGGAAAACGCCACTGCGAAGAGGACTTCCATTGATGAGATTTATTTGAATGACGACCTCGTGCTGACAAGGGTTATAAGCGTGATAAGCATGTAAATTTCTCGAGATAAGTACCGCTGGTCCGAATCCCCAGCATGGAAGGACACGTACAACGGGTGGGCACGAAAGCCATTCGCGACGAGTTCTTCTGATCGGTTCTTCTGATGGGCCAACGGCATCCATTCCACGTTCGAAAGGCATGTTGGCACGCTTTTCCAATTATGTACTGTACGATCTGATCTGATTCCCCCTCTGCTCCAACGCTGCATGATCAGGCATGTGAAGCAGGGCAGGAGGGGATGATCTTTGGACTTAGTTCCGAAGTGCTGTAGGGATGGGAAAGACGGATCTTGTATATAGTTATTAGTCGGACGACGTGTATGTACATGAGTAATGGGACGAGTAGTATGGAGTAACGAGACGAGGATAGGCGAAAGCGCGTAGCGCTTCCCGACCCCGGGCGGACAATGAGGCAGCCACGCCTCGCTGCGAATGATCCAACCTGACAAGGGGCGCTGGCGCACGTGGGATCCCAGGTGCGGGAAAGTAGCGAGGTACCTGGATCGGGAAATCAAGGCTAGGGAGTGGTGGGTGGGTGAAACGAGCGACGAGAACGAGCAGATGAGGACAGGAAGAGAAACGCTGCCCATCGCTAAGCGTAGACTGGTAACCAGCCCATCCAAAAGAGGAAGTGCTGAGCGTCCGAAGACAGGGCTGTGACCAGGACTCCGTGTACCCTTGATGAAATCGCTCCAACCTAGCCGCTTGCACCCCCCGAGGGGCTTGTCTATATTATACCACAGCCAGTGACGTTGGGTCCCGGTTTGCTGAGATACGTTGCAGTCTAATATTGTCGCTACAGCAGCTGGCTGTTTTCCAAATCTTATTACACTTCTATTCCATGGAACAGAACGCCCCCATTCCCACTTCATCGGTTCCACAAGATTTATTCACCACTGTTTTCCGTAAACTCGACCATATTGTATCCACCATCTGCGGCGTTTTCGACACACTACCACGTCAGACCCAGAATGGAATCGACCTCCAGGACGTTTCTAAAAGTCTTCGTCAATCCTATCACCAGTTCGGCTCACAATGGGGGGACTATTCTATCACCTCACTCGCTCCAAGAGTCAGCTACTTCATCCTCAGAGTTCTCGCAGTTTTCTGCCACCCTTTTCAGTTTGCAACCGTATTTCTCGATTCCTGCTTGCTCGTCCATTCCTCCTGGGGTGGAAGACGACCTGGACCTGATTTTATTTTGCCAATGTCAAGCCTCTTGAGGCGTCCGTCAGGCCGTCTATCAAGACTACTTGTGCAACATAGCAGAGATGTGCCGCAGTACGAGGTCGAAGCGGAAACATCCTTACCAAAGAGCACCCTCCTTCATATTGTCGCCGTTATAGATCTGAGCGAAGTTCCGCAGCACATCACTCTGGACGGCTACACCACAGGAGCTGACATCTATGGCCTGATGTCCATCTTCGTTTTTGTGGCCATCTTAAACATACTACTTGCACCATCTTGGGTCTTCAGTCTTCTTGCCTTACACAAAATGCTGACGTTGTGCGGAATGGCCTTTATGGGTGGAGATGGCACGCTCACCCTCCGGCAATCGGAAGCATATTCTGCTCCAACTCCAGCATATGCGATGCTGTTTGACGAAGACTTCAGTATCATGCTAAGAGGTACCCGAGAACTGGTTGACGCAATCACACTTAGGGGCTTCCATTTTTCTTACCCTGTTGCGGGTCTCATCCACTTGCCGATACGGAAGTGTATCATCGGTTGGCTACTCCAGGGAGGTTTCCAGGGGCTCTTCTATCTCATGGGAATTCTACCGGTGTGGCGGCTTCTTCAACCGTCATTCATATCACACCTATCACAAGTCCTTGGCGCACCTGCACTCTTTCAATCCTTCATGATCATCACGTCATGGCCAACAGTTCGACGTACCTTTCGGCGTCATGGTACTCCCCGAGAGGCGGCGTTAGTTCTAGCCGATATATGTGTAGAAGCTCTGAGGTCGATGGCCAGAACCGTTCCCTTGGTGGTATCTTGGCATCTATACATACACGACTACGCCGTGTATAACGAGCTACAGCTGCTCCTGGATTTGTTCCCCTCCCTGCTCCCGCTGCTCATCCTCTCGCTTCCAACTCAGAACTATCCTGTTAGAACGCAGAAATTCCTCGATGTCCTTGGTAATCCACCAGTGAGGAAGTGGCGATTTCGTACGCCCGCTGCCGCAGCGACGTTCCAGTGTCTTGTACTTTGTCATGGAATCCACCGTCCCGTGAGGAGCATCGACATCAGAGGCGTGCTAGACACCCTCATTCCAGATCGAAGGGATGTTTGGAGGGTTTGGAAGGAGAGAGTCGCTGATCGCGTTGCACACGAGGAGGATATCATCTTTGCCCCAACCCTTCCGACGTTTCGTGATGCGGCACGCCAAGGGCGACTCAAAGCCTACCTTGATCAGGCACAGTATGCATACGAAGTATATCGTCACCGATATAAGCCGACGCCTACGGCGCAGGTCTTGTAATATCTTACCATCTAGAAATCTCGCTGGTACTATGTAGCAGGCCTTCATAAGGAATCACAATTTAGCCCAGGTGGCAGCAAGCATTTGTTCTAACTACTGTTTCCTCGTCGGAGACTCCGTCTCCACTATCTCGTAGTCTCA
>JBBPQP010001104.1:0-13203 GCA_038092555.1 Boletus subgraveolens | reverse complement strand
ACCACGTAGCAGTGGCGATGAGGCGCCCGTCGGGTGAGAATTTGACCGCCCCAACGGTGTTGTCGTGTTTCCAGGGGCGGAGCAGTCGCTGACCAGTCGAAAGCAACCAGACGCAGGCAGTTGAGTCACCCGATCCGGTCGCGATTCTCGTCCCATCCGGTGAGACGTCCACTGCACGCACCGAATACCTGGGACCTTTGAACGCAGTCACCTTTTCATGGCTGTCCGCATTCAACACTGTTACCTCGCCACTATCCGTTCCACCCACGACCCACTTTCCATTTCGTGACACTGCGATGCTCCAAACGGTACTCCCCGCATCCATTGGCGTCCCCACCCCCCTGCCATCTTCCACTCGCCAACGTCGAATATTTCCGCTCTCATCACCGCTCACGATGTGCTTGCCATCAACAAGGAAAGCGACTGAATATATCTTGCTTCGACCATCGATTTCGATCGGTTCTGCTCGCTGTTGGTGAACGGTGCTCGAGGAAGAACCGTTTTCACTCGACTCTTGGGTCCCATCAGTATCGCACTCTCAAATGTCTCGCCCAGATACTCACCAGTCCTTGACCACCCGCTCATGCTTGAAGACATACTCGGCCAGGTAACAGAGCATTGGAAAGAAGGGTGTGCGGTGGTCCATCCACGGTATGCCGATGTTACCTGGCTGATACACGTGCCTCATTATCGATGTACATCAGTTCGCACACCTTTAGTCATCTCTCGGCGCTTGTTCTCACTCCACCGAAATCGTCGTCATTGGATTGGAGGATATCCTGATGTTATGAGGATAGGATCAGGTAGACAAGGGTCGTACTGTTACTGATGCTGCATACAGTCGCCAACAACACCGTCGTAGCGCCTTGACTGATCGTACGGACGAGCATGAGCTATCATCGACCGACGCGGTTGACGAGTGGGATGGCGATAAACGAAGCCAACTTGAGGAACCATTCGGTTCCGTTGCAGCTCACTCAGCTGCTTCGATCTAACCCGTATACCATAATCGTTGTGTCAGTGGGAGCGTGCACAGCTCCCGACAATCAACTCGTTGCTGGAGACCTGTCCGGGTGTCTGTGATTATCGGAGTCCTGGCCATTGCCTAATCGCTGGGTCACAAACAATGAATGTCATGACAACACTAGGTACTACAAACAGGCTGATATACCCTACGGAAAGCGATGTGAAACGCGAGAACATGCAATGGTCAAGTCCGAGATGGCAAGAGCAAGAGATCTGGAAACAAAGACAAGCGAATCCTTTAAGACAGCACGGCAACTACAAGATATCTAGTGTCCGTATCTTCTGTGCGAGATAGCGCGGTGAAACGTTCTCGAGTAACTGCGCGACAATGAGGTGATCGGATGCGACACGTTTGTATTCATTGTAGGACAGAGGAACGAGCAATAATGCGCCGAAAGGTTGTCTGAGGCGCGCGAAAAGCCGTAATGCTCTGGTAAGCTTGTCTTATGAAGGGGATACAGTGTGTCGTGTAGGAGAGAGCCCATCGGAATCCCCATCCCCATCGAGTGGGGTGAGCGGTTCGGTACCATCATCCACAATCACATCCTTGGAAGGAAGGGCAGCATCAAGAAGGTACTGGAGCCATGGATGCACGAGAACCAGATTCCTAAGGTTAGATAAGTCCTCCGTCGTTCTGATTTCGACGTTCCCGAGTCCGGGTGTTATGCCACGATGAAAACGCCGAGAATCACCGCTCAAGACCAATGGACCCCTCAGTGGAAACATGATGCAAGATAAACTCAATCGGCGGCTGGCAAGACGGGGTGATGGGAGAAGGACAACTCGATCGTATAGCGTTAAAGCTGAGTCGAGATACGACGACATCCGTAGTTCCGCGACCAATGCGTCCATCTTGTCATATTTAATCGGCGACGGGATATAGGATAACACTAGGTCGCGATATACACCAATCTCCGCAGGAAGACAGCTGTTGTAATCGGATGCCTTCCCTGTCCAGGCTAGAATGGTGACATCGCCTGACCGAGTCAAGACCTCTTGTAATAGGCGACCCAGAGCACGTTGTTGGCCTTCGCCATATGTGACTGGGATGGAGACATCGAATATACCGAAGAGAGAGTAGGCTGTATCCTCTTGTTTTGTAGCGATGCGCGAGGCGGCAAGACAGATTTTCTGCCGTACATTCTCTGATCCAGGTCGGAGAGAGAGCAGAACATGTACATCAACGCCGTTTGCAGCCGCCATCTCGCCCATGATTATGGATGAATCCTTGTGGTTATACACAGCCTCTTGAGGGCGATAAGGCTTCCAATCTTCGGTGTAGAAACGAATAACCCGGGATGCAAAGAACTCTTGCAATGTCCATGCACGAGTGTTCCATAAGCACCTCATCAAAGCGCACAGCCCCGAATTAGATCGTACGCCCTTTAGGTGAACGATTGTGAGGGCGGATTCGTGGTACCATTGGAACATCGACGTCAGGGATTCTTGAAGCACCGAGCCGTCTCCTTTGTTGATACAACACGTGTCGGACCATGCCCACCGCAACCCGGCTTCCCGGACCGTCGTACAGAACATCACCAACTTCGAGACTGTAGATGATGCCACCAGTTTGTGTATTGATTTATGGAGAACATCGTGGAACAGCGGTTCGGTGCCTTCCCAAGTATGAGAGAACGTGGGGTACCGAAAGTATTGTTGAACGGCCTGCCTGATGCGAAAGTCGTCACGTCTCATCGTCATGGATGCAACGAGCTCCTTGAATTTCGGATCAGCTTCGAATTCATCCAAACGCTCGTGCTGGTCATAAAGACGACCAGTCTCCGTATTAATGAGGACAAGCGGAGCGTCCCGCTGAGTCCGCTTGGCAGAGCGGCGAACTGCCGCCACCGTCTGCGATGGGCTCACATAGCGGTTACGCAATTCTGCAAGAGGCAGAATCCTCAGACGATGCTTTCGTGCGAGTCAGAAAATGCTTACCCCGAGTAACAGGATTCGGAGATTGTTCCAATTTCAGAAGCATATCGTTATACGCATTGATTGCTTCATCATAACGACGAGCCCCAAGTAATGCTACATGCCTTCTTTCGTAACCGCAGGGAGATGACGGGTCGAGTTTAATCGCCTGGGATCGCATTAACGTTCTGTTCTAGTGTAAACCAGGATACACATACCGCATCGGCATCCTCCAGCGAATCATCCCATGATCCAATCTTAGCTCGTGCTTTGCTTCGCTTGATCAATAGGTCAATCGATAGAGGATCGAAGGTCAATGCCGTAGTGTAATAGGCGACAGCATCTTTGTATGAGGTAGAGTCCATGGCGACATCTCCACGTTGCTCTAATGCCTTGAGACAACGCGCTTTGAAGTCTGATGTTCGATGTCAGTGGGTACCGAGGGCCACGGACCAAGTAAGGAATGCTCACTAGCAACCCACTCGGTTTCATCTTTACACTTCACTTCCTTCCCGTTCGTCGTTGTGCGGAAAGAATGCCCATGTCGCCCATCGCGGCTACCCGTGTCCCCTCTCAGCTCGCTCTGCAACCGTCGGAAGCACTCGATCGCTTCCGAAACCCGACCGCCAGATTCGAGAATCTCGCAGATTGCCCGGTAGATAAAAGACTTTGGTACCTTGAACTGATCCGCAAGATTATCAACATCCGACGTCAGACTATCATGCAAAGCCCACCTTAGCGGCGGCACTAAATGCTTCGTTGGGTGAGCTACGAATTAGCACTGTGCTTGCCCACTTCATTAGCAACGTGTTTGGGGTGGAGGGACCGAGTAACAACGCAGTAGAGTAGGTTGCAACCGCTTCATCCTGTTTCTGGGTGTTCGATGCCTCGTCTCCGATTATTTCCAGCCTTGATATGCATTGGCTCTTGAACTCTGATGGTAGCAATTGAATAGTCTATCCTAACGTGCGCCGCTAAAAACTCACTGGCAAGCCAGTCCACCATGAGACTGTTGGCTCTGACCTCCTCGCTTACTGTATTGATCTCGAGAAGAGAAAGCGCAGCATCGATGATGCGGCCCTCGGCATACAGGGCTTCATACTGATGTTTCTGCTCGTACGCACGAAGGATCCGGACGAGGCTATCTGCTCTGTGTTGTGAGTCGGCGAGCTAGGCACAGAGTTGCTGAACGATTTTCTCGAGACGCGCAATTCTGCTGTCTAATGAATGTGGACGTCAATGACACGCGAGTCAGGGTACTAATAAACGCACTTGGGTTTTCCTCCTCTTTACGAAGAGATTCGATCGGCTGTTCGAGATCGGCCTTTTCCAACCGCTCTGTGAAAATCTGCAGCACTTAACAACGCGGGGTCCCACGCTGCAATATGTTGAGCAAATGCGCTTACATCGTCAAAGTATGATGAGGGAAGGATGTCACGGAGACTGCGAAGGGTCATTGTCGCGCCCCCGCCAATCGCAAGGTCGTAGCTTGTTGAGATAGCCATTGAGTCGACGCGAGTTGTATGCCGGATGACAGACCCGATTTGCTCGTGGGTCGTAGTGTCCCATAACTCGACCGAGGAGTTTGCGGAAGCAGCGATGAATGTCCCAGTGCTTGCTAGAGCGATGCACCCGGCTCTATACTCGCTGTGAATGGGCCATTTCGATTGCGTCGTCCTGGTGGACACGTTGAGACATTTGATATTGCCGTCGCCAGATAACGCAAAGAGTTTCTTGCTATCGCTGGTCCAAGCAAGAGATTGGTTGAGGAACTTCGATTGGGGCGTCGACGAGGAGGCGGCCGTTCCGATTGTCGTAGATCCGAACAGACTTGTATGTAATTCCACGTGGCAGTGGCAATGAGGCACCCGTCTGGTGAGAATTTGATCGCAGCGACGGCGAAGTTGTGTTTCAGGTTGTTGAGCAGTCGCTTGCCAGTCGAACTCGAGAGCGACCAGACAAGGACAGTCCTGTCACGCGACCCCATTGCGATTCTCGTCCCACCTGGAGAGACGTCCACCGCATACACCGCAGATTCGTGTCCTTCGAACGCGGTCACCTTTTCGTGACTCTCCGCATTCCACACCATCACCAAGCCACCTCTCGTTCCACCCACGACCCACTTTCCATCTTGTGACGCTGCGATATTCCACACAGTACTCCCCGCATCCATTGGTGTCCCCATCTCCATGCCATCTTCTACTCGCCAACGTCGAATCTTTCCCTCTCGACCACCGCTCACGATGTACTTCCCATCAATGAGGAACGTGATTGAGTATATCTCTTGGGTCCCCGTCAGCATCGCACTCTCAAATGTCTCACCCAGATACTCACCATTTCTTGACTCCCTGCTTGTGCTCGAAGACATACTCGGCCAGACAACAGAGCGATAGAAAAAAAGGATGGGCGGTTGTCTACTCACGGTACGACATTCATGTCTTCCCGCCAATACACAATCGGTCACACGTGTAATCATTTCTCCGTACCCGTTCCCACCCACCCATATCGTCATCATCGTGGTGGTGACTTCTGACTTGCTGTTCAAGTTGGAAATGGGAAGCAGCGATTAAACAAGCTACCCAACAGTCTGACAAAAACTATTTTGGAGGAGCTAAAGGTTTAATTTTGCCCCTTGTCGGGGTGTAATTCCAGAGAGCCCGCTCGGCTTTGGGGTTGTGTCCTCGTCAACGATCCTTCCACCTACGGCGAGAATCTAAAATGTCTAGGTAGCTTCTTTACCACTCCCTCGTCTTCTGGTTCTGATTTTCCAATATGTCAAGTCGAGTATTTGCAAAACTCAAGACCGACGCAAAACAATCACGGTCCGTTCTCCGATGAACACAAAGGCACATATATGTGCGGACATGGCATCCACGAGAAACGCAAGTGTGGTGAGTGTAATTATCTCGTGAAGCGTTGCAATGCTTGTGAACATTCCCGTAGCTCGAACACGCCAACAAGTTCGCAAGATTCATTTCATACAAATTCTGTTACCGCCGGCGAGTCCAAGAGATGGGGGTTGGCGTGGCCCAACGGCGATGCTTCTTACCTTATAAATTTTGCCCGCCAGAAAGTCGGCTAGTTCGAATATTCATTTTAGTTGTCTTGTGCGGCATCCATTCTACCAACCATCCTTGTTCTCAGATTGGAATTTTTGTCTGCAGCCGAAAACCCAAGGAATGGATTCAAATTCAACATATTGCCAAGGCCAGGGAATGCATCAAGTCCGTTAGATCGACCGACTCGACCATTTCCATTGGTTCTGCATGCGGGAGCCCGGGTGTTATAAAAGATAAGCTTTGTCCTGAAGGAATGATCATAGTCCACCTAGCCCAGTTGAGATTGGTCTCCAAGTCGGTCCATTTATCCTCGCATTTGGTAGACGTACTCGGTTCCTATCCATCAATATACCCACCAGGACCACGCCGCGGACTCGGGGATATGTAGACGCCCACAAGTATATCGTTATTTAAACTAATCCTTCTTAGGTACGACATCTGAGACCAGTGTAATTGGTGCAATCTGGGACTTAGTCTAGTCTGTCAACGGGTCCCCCTGTGGTTTTGGGTCTCGAACTCAACCGGTGCCCTGAATTCCTGCGGAATCCATACGGCTAGATCAATGTTTAGCATGTACCTAAACCGAACCTCAACGTCGTTCTAAATGTGGGGGTCATATGGAGGTTTCACATTTAGAGCAACATTTAGGTCCGGTTTACGTCCGTGCTGAACATCTATCTAGTCGCTGTGGTGTGGCGCCTGCGGGTGCTAACCAGTCATGCCCCTTCCCTCCGAGTTCAACGTAAGTCCACGCACGGGACATAATTTTATTGACGTGCTTGGAACTGGCCCACGGATTTTTTTTGCTAATGGTGGAGCCACCATTGCACACATAGCCCATCAACGTTCCACACTTTCATCACGATCGCCCTGTGCATGTACCGCATACTCCCGCCTACGCGTGCTTGCGTACCACAGCGTACTAAGATATGGAGCGCCACTAGTCTCCATTCCGCGCCAAACCAGGTTTCATTCCGTGTCGCACTTGATTTTTCGTGCAATCCCTTCATCCTACGCGCTATGCTACATCTAGTTATTCCAGCCATTGTTGGGGAGAATTAAAGGGTTATATGATGCAGAGGACTCGATACATCTCCTTTCCGACACTATCCTTGTGGAAAGTCGTTCCCATTGACATCATGATCTTCGTATCGTATGTTCTCCCACTCGTGTTCGGGTATTTCGTTATAGCAGTGTTGGCCGTCACCCGTCGGACACACGCTCTCCGAGTTGTATTGTATCCGATTGTCACGTCATTAGCCTGGCGTGCGGCGGCTACTGTGGACATGTCGTTTGGCGAGCCCAATCGAAAGTTCCACAATACCCTATTTGTAGTGAGTATCATCCCCACACCAACTCTAACCAGACGGCAGACTCACAGTGCCCTCCAGTTCCTGATGGCTTTCATGGTCACCCGTGCCTTTGATTGGTCATTAGTAGAAGTGCCCCTCGCGCGACACCTGCGTCCCGCACAGGGATCTCAATCATCCATTGCGGATGCCCTGGACCTCGCCTCAACAATGCGCGGTTACGGCTGGGACTGGTCGCGCGGAGTACACATTCCGTGTGAAACCCGTCCAGCCAGTCGAAGAGGATTTACATTCCATGTAATCCTGTCCGCAGTTGTCCATGCCCTCATCTGCGATGTTCTCCACAGGGCCATCCTGTCGTTTTCTCCTATGGAACTTGGGACCCTTTCTGGAGGATCTATTTTCGACCAAACCCTCCCGTTCTACGTGCGATATCTCCGATCGAGTGTCATCTCGGTCTTTACCGCGTTCTGGCTCTATGCTATCAACCAGACGTGTTACGATGCCTGTACCATCGTCGCTGTGCTCGTCTTCGGACAAGATCCCGCACAATGGCCTCCGGCCTTTGACGCCCCGTGGCGTGCGACATCGCTCAGTGATTTCTGGGGACGCAGGTGGCATCAGTTTCTGCGCCGCACATTCCTTATCCAGGGTGGTTATCCACTCTCCTTTTTTCTCGGTAGGGTGGGCCTCGTTGTCGGGGCATTCCTCTCCTCTGCAGTAATGCACCACATCGCGCTGGTCACGCTCAACAGCGAGGTAGAGCCGTGGAGAATGCTAGTTGGGTTTGGAATCATGGCGCCGGTTGTCCTCGTCGAGGGGGCGTTCAAGCAGTTGACAGGACGAAAGGTGTGTGGGTGGGGAGGGTGGGTCTGGACGATGACTTGGCTTATTCTGTTAGGAAACGTGATTGTCGATGGATTTGCAAGGTCTGGGGCGTTCGGGCATTTGAATGTCACTGAGGGTATGATGCCAGGATATGCAGTTGTGGAACATTTGGTGGCAAATTTTGATCGTTGGTTGCATACGATGTAACGAAGAAAGGTATAAATTTTCCGCTCGTCGAATCAATACCACTGCTAGTTATGCCTTCCATGCCCCTAGATTAGAAGTGACTTGTGATGTTGTGTACATAAAATACCAGGAAACGAGCAGAAAGATGCCGTGTCAAGAACGGGAAACATGCACAACCGGGACCCATCCTGTGGTGAATCTGAGGAGACAGTAGTACTGGCACTAGGATGAAAGACTGGTATGCAAGTAGATCCTAAGCTTGACTAGAAACCGTCACAACAAATGCACACATACCAAAGACCATGGTATTTGCATCATTTAATCAAGAGTTGTAAGAGTTATGACCCAAAATCGTAGGAGGATTGCCGTTCCTCGTTAAATGACATGTAACCAGGCGTCGAAATCAATTACCAACTGCTCCACCATTACCCGCACCGGGAGTGCGCTGTCAATAAAGCTCGAGCAGCCAAACATTCCCGCTCTCGCGAATCCTTCGATCATCACACCACCCCATAGGATAAGCCATGTCATCGTCCAGACCCACCCTGCTACCCCACCCACCTTCCTCCCCGTCAACTGATAAAATATCCGCTCAGCAAGGATTCCCGGGACCATCATCCCAAATCCCACTGACATCCTCCAAATATCCCCCCGACCATTGAGTGCTACCATCGCAATGTGGTGGAAGACCGCTGATGAAAGGAATGCCCCAATGACCGTGCCCGCGCGACCAAATACGAAGGAAAGCGGATAACCACCGAGGAAGAGGAATGTACGGCGGAACCACTGGTGCCACCTGTGGCCCCAGAAGTCACTGAGCGATGTCGCGCGCCATGGGGCGTCGAATGCAGGAGGCCATTGAGCGGGGTCTTGTCCGAAGAAAAGAATGCCGGGTATTGTACATAGGTTGTAACCCATCTGTAAGACAGCGTAGATCCCGAAGGCAGTACAAGTCGTAATGATGCTCGCTCGGAGGTATCGCACCAAGAAAGGAAGGCTTTCATCAAAAATAGACGATCCATCCGGTACGGATCCGGCTCCCACCGGGGCGAACGACAGGACTGCTCGGTGGAAGGCACCACATATCAAGGCATGCGTAGCCGCAGACAGTAATGTGCAAAAAACGAATGCCACGCGGTTTGCTGGACGTGTTTCACGCGGAATGTACGATCCACGGGACCAATCCCAACCATGGCCACGAAGGTTTGAGGCGAGGTCAAAGGCATCCATGATGGTCGACGGAGAACCATTCGCAGGACGGAGGTGACGCACGAGTGGCTTTTTGGCCAATGTCCAGTCCAGAGTACGGGTGGCAATAGAAAACATAGAGAGCTGGAATGAAACCCGTGTAAGTCTGTCCTCTCAGGGACATTCGAAGAGGCTTATGCCGATAGATACTTACCACAAGATCGATGTTGAGGAATTTTCGCTCGGGTTTGCCGAGTGACACGTCCACAGAAAGTGCTGCGCGTAATGCTAACAATGCGACAACGGGCCATAATGCGATCCGAACAGCGCGCGTTTTGGGCATGACAGCCAACACCGCTACTACGAAGTAGCAAACTACTGGGGGGAGGACATACGATACCACGGTGGTGACGTTGACAGGATTTTTGGTTGATGGAACACCAAGACGCAGAGAGAGCACAGACAAGTACGCGGAGGACGACATGGTTGAGTCCTTTGTGTAAGCCAAACCTGCAATTTTCAGACGAGGTTTGAGATTAATTAAATAATCATCCCTGAGGGCAGCCACGCTTGCTCGGATCTGCTACTTGAGCTTACAACAAAGCGGAGCCAAAAGCAAGGACTTGCAGGATCTAGAAAATCCGACGAACAGAGCGGACTTTCAAATTAAATTGCCGCTTTCTACAAAATTACATATCGTTATCTTTCAGGTAGGTCTTTTTCGCCGTGCGCGTGAGGGCCGACGCGAGGTGGCTTGCTGATGCGGCTAGTATCGGTGGTTACCAGTATTACCTACATTATCCCATAGTACCTGCTGTCCGCGCAGCTTGTGTCACTCCTTCCCTTGAATACATTGTCGGAGTTATTGGTGCTCTTGATACGCATGAGACTCATTTTGCTTGTTTTCTTGAATTGCTTCCGGGTTGAACCACCGCAATCAAGGAGCTCAACAACAATACCTCTGCGCACCCGATCAGTATATTTATCTCCACCCTTAAAAATTTGCCTGTTCGGGAGGGGACACTTGTTGACTCCGCCGACAGTGAACGCAGTAACGCGGCTGCAATGGTCCCGCATTTGTTTCTGTTGACTACGTCGATGCACAACCAGAGCCTTAGACCATCGTGTCAGATGCATTAGTGACGAAATTTCGCCTACGCATCACAGCGAGTGACTCAGAGCAGGTCCGAACCAATTTGACTTGAATTCGACACTCGCGCGCAACTCGCCGAGATGATCCGCAGCCAACATCACTGCAATGATTCAAGTGAGGAGGAAGGAATAATCTAGTTCACTGGTAGTACCGTCATACAGAACTACACCGCATGTAACCAGGTATCAAAACCCATGACCAGGCGTTCCACCAACGCCCGCAAGAACGGCACGCCATCTATAAAAGTGGAGGCCCTGAACAATCCGGCTCTGACAAAACCGTCGATTATCACATTTCCCCACAGGACAAGCCAAGTCATCGTCCAAACCCATCCTGCCAGTCCACATACATCCCGTCCCGTCAACCGCTTGAATGCCTGTTCGGCGAAGATCCCTGGGACCATCATTCCAAACCCAACTACCATTCTCCAAAGTTCACTCGTGGGATCGATTGAATTCAGGCCGACATGGTGGTACACTGCGGAGGAGAGGAATGCCCCTATGACAAGACCCACGCGACCAAAGACGAAGGAAAGTGGATAACCGCCTTGAACGAGGAATATGTGGCGAAGCCACTGGTGCCATCTGCGTCCCCAGAAGTCAGCCAACGACGTGGAACGCCACGGGGAATCAAAGCCAGGGGGCCATTGAGCAGGGTCTTGTCCAAGGATCAGAATTGCCAGCACGGTGCACACATCGTAAGACGTTTGGAGGAGGCTGTAGGTTGCGAGGGAACTAATGATAGTGATGATGGACGATCGGAGGTATCGCACGTGGAAGGGTAGGGATTCATCGAAAATAGATCCTCCTGAAATGGAGCCAAGTCCCACCGGGGAGAATGAACGGATGGCCCTGTGGAATGTGCCGCAGATAAACGCATGGACAACCGCGGACAGCGCTACATAAGGGACGAATCCAGTGCGGTTGGACGGGCGAGTTTCGCGCGGAATGTACAACCCGCGTTGCCAGTCCCAGCCGTAACCGCGAAAGGTCAAGGCAAGATCGAGGGCATCCATAAGCGTTGAAGGAGTACTGTTCACGGGACGGTGTTGTCTCACAAGCGGCTCTTTAGCCAATGCCCAATAGAGAGAACGGGTAACGACCATCAGCATCGGGTTCTGGCGTTTAGGGAGTTCACGTCAGTCTTTCCTCCGGTACCGTGGGCTTTAAGGAGAACCGATTGTGCGAAAGAGCCACTCACTGCCAGATCGTTGTGAAACTTTCGTTCAAAACTGCTGAGTGCCGTATCCACAGAAACCGACGCACGCAACGCTAACAACGCGAGAACTGGCCAGCACGCCATTCGGAGAAAGCGCGTCCGTGGCGTGATGACCAATACCGCCATAACGAAGTAGAAAAGCAAAACAGGAAGGACATATGATGCAACCGTCGCACTGTTGAGAGGAGCTTTGGTCGTTGGAACACCTATAACGTCCCACATGGGGTTCGCAGCAAAAGACATGGTTTTGAGTCTTCTATTCGCCCTGCAAACTTATGTAAATGAGGGCGGCGCTTGGCTTACCGAATTCAATACATTTGACCAATTCTTTGCTAATCAAGGCCCGATATGATCATGAGACACCCGAGCTCCTTCCTACCGCAGCTGGGTCCAGGCGATCAAATCCCTCCAAGAATAACATCGACATGTATACAGTTGTGGGATGGTGAAACTCGAGTTTTGCAACTTCTCTGGTGTATAAAGATAGATAGTACGCGGCTATGCCATAACTGTACCCGTATCCATCCGCGTTTACGTATGGTATATGATCCAAGCACCGATTACTCTATGAAGGCATCGCCTACACACTCCCATGATATCTCTCTTTCGCGTCTACATCAATCACCCGCAAACTGTACGTACTTGTTGCGCGATATCATCCCTAGCGCGTACAGCGATTCCATTTAGACTAGTACCGGCGGGCAGTGAACATTTTGAACCCTTGGGCCAAGTAAAAAAGCCGAAGAACGGGCCGCGGGCACCCATCTAGATTCCGTTTCTTTTGATCGAAATGCTAAGCTTTGGCTGATCAAAATTACATAAATAATCGCCGTATCAACGCATCAAAAACATTGGACGCTCACTGCCCCTTGTTCAGGTACACCTTGGTACGGTACATATGTATATCTGTATGACACCCTACCGACGGTCTTTTGTGCGTGTGGAGTAGTGGCGCCGGGAATCACGCGTGCGGCGGTCGGTACTATCGCAGTCGTCGGAGGCCTCGGACTGAAATATGGAATGCGGAATGGAGAAAGAGGGGGGTTCCTTGTGCGCATATGCTTGCCGTAAGAGGCTAAGAGGAATGGTTCCTCTGTTCGTGCGTCACGCCCGTACATATCTAGGCAAATATGGAAGAAATAAGCTATGGTTCCCCCTTGTGTGTGTGTGCTTACGGTCCAGGGCGATGAGCTGATGGAGCGTTAGTGCCGGGGTCTCGGCCGTTGGAGGACCTTCCGAGCTTCGGATCCCCCAGGATGCGGATGGCAGCGGAGGGGTCGACGCGCAGCACGTACATACAAACACCCTTCGTTTTATTGCC
>JBBPQP010001103.1:0-13209 GCA_038092555.1 Boletus subgraveolens | reverse complement strand
ATACCACCGGTAAGATATAACCTTTGATATTTTGTTATGACCCGTAACAATGGTACATGTTTGTGAAGAACCGTGTCTCATTCCTACTCTTGGTCACCTCTGTATGGAGTTAAGAGTGAACAGCCTGATGTAAGTCAGCAGTACTGGGACTGGCCCAGAGTTGGCAGAGGGGAGGATGAGACAGAGGCAAGGCAAGGCACAAGGCAGGGGATCTCGAGGAACGAGTTGATAACATGAAATAGTGTATATCAAGGTTAAGAAGAAAGGAGTATACAGGCAGCACTCCAATATATATACTAGGTGCTTCAGGGCAGGTATTGGAGTCCTAAAAATAAATATGGAAGGAGGACATGTCGTGTCATGTGGCACATGATATCAATGAGATGGATGGAAAGAGAGAATGCATAGCTGTAAGAGAAGCTATGTAGAAGGCAGTGTCAGTGCAAGTCAGGGGAACATAAGTAAGAGTCATAGAGTAAAAGGGGAAACCCAAGAGGCAGTGGAGGAGGAAGTACAGTAAGTACTAATATATCCAAGATACCCCTTTAATATTAACAGGTGCAAAACTATTGCAATAATATTGCTGTTTTGAAATATACATATCTCCACAGCCACTGGACCAAATCACATGATCTAGGGGCCAGTTTGTAGCCAGGGGTATGTACTGTGTTTGGTTCCACCAAAGCTAAGTGAAACTTCCACAGATGTTTGTGGTGCACTTCGCGCACCACATTGCATTCAAACATTCCAATGGTTTTGGAGGTCACTGTATGTAACAATTGACCAAACACAGTTGGGCAGGACTTCTTGAGAATGTTTGAAGGTCTCACCTGATGCAAATGGTAAAGAAAATTACCCATCCTGGATGCAAGCAGAATACAAAATATGGCACCACAATGTGGACTATGTCCTTTCCAAGATACTTGACAACCCTGACTTCAAGAATAAATTTAAATTCAACTACCACACCTTTACCTACACAGACTTACAAGGCCAAAGGCATTGGACAGACTTCATATCAGGCAATTATGCCTGGCATCAAAGTGTATGTGGTATTTAAATGGTTGGCAAAACTAGGACAGGATTTATGCTGATGATCAATCAACTGAGGGTGCAATGTATTGTGGCATTATTCTTGGCAGTGATAAAGCCACTGTGTCTGTCACAACAGACAACATAGAATACCATTCATTATACATTTCCATTAGTAATCCCCACAATTCTGTGTGCTGAGTGCACAATTAGGCTATTATACCTGTTGCTTTCCTAGCAATCCCAAAAGATATGCTATGTTGCATTCTTGTTTGTCTGCAATTTCTCATAGCTATTGATGAATTCCTAGCTACCCACAAGAAAGACAACAATGCCACTTTCCAATTATTTAAAAAGAAATTGTTTCATACCTCAATCTTGGCCATACTACAACCAGTCAAGCCAGCTATGATTACACCTGTGGTGTGCCATTGTCCAGATGGCCACTGGTGCTGCATAATATTTGACCTAGCAGCATTTACATATTGCTGATTATCCTAAGCAAGTTATGTTAAGTGGGATTGTCCAGAAGTGGTATTCAAAGTGCATCTCGCATAATATCATATTAGCAATGCTACTCAGCCTTAAATTGAAGATGTACAGCAAACACAAATAATCTCAATGGTCCAGGAGGACAATGCACATGCGCTCTCCATTGCCTATTGTGTAACATGCTCATCTCAAATGTACTTTGGCACAAGTACAGGATTGATGTCACTATAGTTGTAGGTTGTTTTTTTTTAACATACATACATCTGGTTCACTAACAACACTGTTGTCAGCCTTCACCAATGATTTCCCTCATATGGATATATATGCAATGATATCACCTGATCTACTACATCAACTGATTAAAGGGACATTCAAAAATCACCTGGTGACATGGACCTGTGAATGGATTGAGGCCAAATATGAGCCCACACATGCAAAGGAGATACTAGGATATTGATAGGCAGTAAGTGAATATGAACATTTTATTCAACAGTGAATGATGTTTGTGTAGTCTGGCTATGGTGCCTCATTTCACTGGGCTGCACCACTTTCCTCATGGCTAACAGTTCAAACAATGGACAGATGACGACTCCAAAGCACTCATGAAGGTACATATTTGCTCTGTCTCCTAACTTCTTTGCAGGCAACCTGATAAAATCATAGATCTACTTGCCTGCTATTGCAGAATATGTTCCCCCACAACTGGTGCAGTATTTAATAGCATTCTTGAATTTTTGTTACATTGTTCATCACTCAGAACTCAGACTCAATGATCTAAAAGATACTAAGAATGCTTTGGCAGCATTTTGTTTACACCATGAAGTGTTCTGTGCCAAAATTCAGCCCACTGGGTTCTCCCTCCCTTGTCAACACTCACTATGTCATCATGTACCAATGATTTGGGAATTTGGGGCACCAAATGGCCTGTGCAATTCTACTACTGAATTGTGCCATATAACAGCAGTCAAGCATCCATGGCATCACTCAAACTGGTACAATGCCCTAGGTCAAATTCTATTGACAATTCAGCATCTCAACAAGCTTGCTGCAGCCTGGGTTTTTTTTGTAGAACAGGACATGCTCCCAAACAACATAGAAGCTCCATTGTCAGCACCAGAGGCCTCTGCAAACCAGACCATTGATATTGCACATGTTGAAAGCCATACACATCTACCCATGCAACCTTGTATGTATGTTCTATTTCCAGTTCTATATGAAATACTAATGCCATGTTCAGAATGTGGGTATGCAACACAACTAACACATCTAGCTCTCCAAACCCACAAGCCACAGCTTCCCTGCCTTGTCCATGAGTTTCTTGAGACACAATATGACTCTTTGTCAACCAATGTTACCAAATTTCAGGGACCAATTGCAGTTTTTCACTCAGTAGCTGCAATATTTTTTGCCCTGTCTGATTTATTAGGAATCCACAGCATGTAATGTGAGTGGATCCATGCCACACCTTTCTGGCAAGGCCATGAAGCTCACCAAGACTGTGTCTTTATGGTTGTTGACCAGAACCAGCATGAGATGAGGAGGATGGTGATTGGCCATGTCCATATTTTTTCTTTCATCTTCAATGACAAGACATATCCATGTATGTTGGTAGACAAATTTGTATGGATAGGGAATTCTTCAGATCCAGTCACTGGGCCCTGGAAGGTTCATCCACAAGTAGATCATCATGGGCACCAAGTTCAATCTGTCAAACACATTGATGTCATATTTAGGGCAGCATATCTGATTCCTGTGTATGGTAAGGGAATCCTTCCTCCAGACTTAGATTTGTCTATTTCACTGGACATTTTTCACTCATATTACATAAATAAAATTTAAATATTCTGATCATTATGCAAATGAAGTTGCATTTTGATTGGATATGATTTGACAAAATAGGTCTACTAGATGAGATAGTATGCATGTTAGACCATCAGTATATGCTACATTAGCAAACTGATCCAGCTAGGTTGCATCAGCAAACCACTGATTTAGGTACAGGATCTTACAATACTACAGCAAGTTACAGCACATTACACACAACTACAGCACTACACTTTTATCATGTCACAGACATCCAGCATTATAGCATGTACATTAGCACAATAATACAGCACAACAGTACAAGTGCAGCAAAAGTATAGCAACAGTATAGCAAAAATGCACACAAAGTGTAGCAAGAATGTTTACAAGGTGTAGCAAAAGTGTAGCAAAAATGCGCATAAAGTGTAGCAAAGATGCTTACAAAGTATAGCTGAAGTATAGAAAAAATGTCTACAAAGTGTAGCAAGAATACTTACAAAGTGTAGCCAAAGGATAGCAAAAATGTGCACTAAGTGTAGCAAAGATGCTTACAAAGTATAGCCAAAGGATGGCAAAAATGTAGCAAAAATACACACAAAGTGTAGCAAAGATGCTTACAAAAGTACAGCAAAAATGCACACAAAGTGTAGCAAAAATGCATACAAAAGTGTAGTAAAAGTGTATGAGTTGTTGTTGTGACCTCACCCATACATAAGGCCCAGCCAAATGTTTGGTCATGCTTGCCATGGTGTGCAAGAGGCATGAGTTTAGGTGTCCACTAAATCATGTTTTTTCCATTTTGGATTTTGCTAACCAAAGTGTGGCAAAAGTGTAGTCCTATTAGCTAAAAATGTGCAACATAAGCATTTGTGGTAGTGTTGCTCAGTTTTCTCTACCCAGCCACCACCCAAAAATTCAGGTGGAGTTCAAAAATGGCAAAAACACAATTTAGTGGACACCTAAACTCATGCCTCTTGCACACCATGGCAACCATGACCAAACATTTGGCTGGACCTTATGTATGTATCATAGGGGTGGATCCAATAACAAGTGTACACTTTCTTGCTACACTTTTGTACACATTTTTGCTACACTTTTGTAAGCATTGTTGCTACACTTTGTATGCACTTTTGCTACACTTTTGCTACACTTTGGCTATTCTTTGTAAATAGGTTGCTACACTTTGACTACACTTTGTCAACATGTTGGCCATACTTTTTCTACACCTTTGCTACACTTCCTAGCTATATCTTATTACATTTTTCTATACAAATGCTTATACTAATCCTACTTGAATAAAAGTCTGTTTGGTGCTATGTCAAGAAATGCTAAGTGCAATGAGTAAAAATGCTGCAAGAGTACGGTCAAAAAGTGTAGTAAAAATGAGAAAAATGCATACAAAAGTGTAGTGATCAAGTGTAGTGAAGTGCAGTTAAGATGGGTAATAAAAGTGTAGCAAAAGTGTAGTAATGTAAAGTAAGTAAAAGTGTATTAAAAATGCGCACAAAAGTGTAGCAAGAGTGTAGTAAATTCTTGTACACTGTAAGAGTCTGTACAGTATATGGGACTCTGTACAGCTAAGATTACAGTGCTGTACAGGGGGGGTCCTTACTATAGTGCTATAGCAGGCTGTAGCAATGGTACAGCATTACACAGCACAGTGTAGCCATTCTGTGATTTGCTGATGCCACTTGCTAGTAGGTTACTTGCTGGGCTGTGCTAAAAAGATAGCCTTTGATAGGTTGTGCTAGGTTGTGCTAGTCATTTACTAGATCATGCTAAATTTTGCTGGACTTAGCTAGACTCTGCTAGGTCTGCTAGTGCATGATAGCCTGTGCACTTTTGCTAATGGCCTAGTGTGGATGATCCATGGGAGTAGAGGATGGGTGAGGATGCAAAGTGTCTTTTGATCCTAGAGTGACCAAATCCTGTGGGCAGTGGATAAGCTGCAAGAGTGGGCAGCACAATCTTGCTGTGATCCATTCCAATCAACCAAAGAAGATAGGGTCAGGCACTTAGTACTCAGGATCCCAGGTGCAGGTGATGCAAGTGGCTTGATTGGGAGATCAAGGCTGAGGCCTGAGGGAGTGGTGGGTGAAACAAATGACAAGGCCAAGTGGGTGGACTCAGATGAGGACAGTCGCTGGCAGAGGGATGTGGTAAGAGGAAAAGGGATGTTCTACTCATTGGTCATTTGGGCTGTCACAACATGTGACTTCCTAAATGAGTAAGGTGGCAGTACTGGTGGCATATCTTTCATCAGCCATCCCATCCTTGCCAGTGAGCTGGCTCCCTTGCATTAAGTGCCTTGCCTGCTCCTCATTTTTGCACCCTCACAGTTCACTTGCCCTGTATTGGGCCAGAAAGCCCTCTGGGGCTTTTGCCCACATCCTCACTCCTGTCATGTATGTACACGCCTGCTAGTACTGTAGTACATAGTATGTACATCACCCACTCCTCCCTACAAGCCACCATTAGTACTATTAGCTACTATATACTAGGCATTCATCTGAGCTTACCTTGATACTTAGACTTATCACAGTACACTTTGAACTACAATACATTTTCACCCATATTTATTTGTCTCTCGGACGAGAAAAAAAATATTGGACAAGAAAAAAATCGTGCGAGAACTAAAATTATGCACATGATGACTAAAAAAACACACTGATTTTTGTCCACATTGGAGCATCATACGATATGGTGAGAAGCCGAGAAAGGAAGATATTACTGAAGCACAACAGAGACACATGAAATAGAAAAGGGAAAGAGGTGGGGAGAAGGGAATTTCAAGAAGAAAAGCACGAAAGGGTCCAAGGATGCCCGAACGGGCCATTGGAATATACTAACGTGCGAAGCTCCTAGACAGCAGTCAGGCGTGGTCATCCTGTACTAGTTGGCCGTCGTGTTACAACAAAGACTACAATAATAACACGAGGGTACTACGAACAGGCTGATATACCTTATAGAGAGCGGCACGAAATGCGACAACATCCCAACAATCAAGTCTGAAATGGCGGCAGCAAAGAAGTTCGGAAACAGAGATAGACAAATCCCCCCAAGAACAGCACAGCAACTACAGCATGTCTGGTGTCCGGATGGTTGCTGAGCCATGGTTCGGCACTGTGCTTGCCCACTTCATTAGCAACATGTTCAGGGTGGAGGGTCTGAGGAACAACGCAATAGAGTAGGCTGCAGCCGCTTCATCCTGTTTCTCAACATTCAATGCCTCGTCTCCAATCATTTCCAGCCTTGATATGCATTGGCTTTTGAATTCTGATTGTAGAGATTGGATACTTTATCCTGATATGCAACGCCAAAACTCACTAGCAAACCAATCCATTATGAGTCTGTTGGATTTGACTTGCTCACCTACAGTGTTGGTGATCTTGAGAAGAGAGATCACAGCATCGATTATGCGACCCTCAGCGTACAGAGATTTGCATTGATGTTTTTCCTTGTGCGCACGAAGCATCAGGAGGAGGCTATCCGCTCTGTGTTGTGAGTCGGAGAGTTGGGTATGGAGGTGCTGGTTGGTTTCTTTGAGACGTGCATTATTTATTTCTGATGAACGAGGATGTCAGCACATACAAGTCAAGGTGCTAATGAACGCACTTGAGGACTCGATGGTTTCATTCAGGCTATCTGCTCAATGTTGGGAGTCAGAGAGCTGGGTACGGAGTCGTTGGTTGGTTTCTTCGAGACATGTAATTCTGCTGTCTAATGAACGTGAATATGAACGACATGTGAGTCAGGGTGATAATAAATGCACCTGCACTCCCCTTCTGTGTACGAAGGGACTCGATTGTCTGTTCGAGATTGACTTTTTCTAGATGCATGTCCTGGATTTCCTCAGTGAAAATATGCAGCAGCAATGACGTGGGGTCTCACCCAGTGAGATGCAAGTGCATTTACACTGTCAGAATACGAGGGAAGGATGTCACAGAGACTGCGAAGAGTGATCGTGCTGCCCTCACCAATCATAAGGTTGTAGTGTGTTGAGATAGCCATTGAGGTGACATGAGCCGGATGCTGGATGACAGACCCAATTTGCTTGTGAGTCATAGTATCCCATAATGAGACAGACAAATTTGTGGAAGTTGCGATGAATGTGCTGTTGCTTGCCAGGGCGATGCACCTGGGTTCGTTGTCATGAATGGACCATTGAGAGAGCATCGCCCCAGTGGACACTTCAAGACAGTTGATGTGGCCATCGTTGGATAATGCAAGGAGTTGCTTGCCATCGCTGGTCCAAGCGAGGAATTGGTTGTACTGAAAGTTTATTTTGAGTGGAGTGTCGGCGAGGAGGTGGCCATCCAGACTGTCGTAGATCCAAACAGACTCTGTGCACCACATGGAAGTGGTGATGAGGCGCCCATCAGGTGAGAATTTGATCGTGGCAACGGCGCTGTCATGTTCTAAAGGGGCGAGCAGTCGCTCGCCAGTCAAGAGCAACCAGATGCAGACAGTCTTGTCATATGATCTGGTCGCGATTCTCATCCCATCCGGTGAGACATCCACCATCCACATGCCATGCTTGTGTCCTTTGAACATGGTCACTCTCTCGTGGCTCTCCGCATTCCACACCATCACCTCGCCCCTGCCCGTCCCACTCACGACCCACTTTCCATCTCGTGACACTGCGATGTCGTAAACAATACTCCTCGCATCCATTGGCGTCCCCACCTCCTTGCCATCTTCCACTCGCCAACATTGAATATCTCCATGGTTATCACTGCTCACAATGTGCTTCCCATCAACGAGGAAGGCGGCTGACCATATCTTGTGCTGACCATTGATTTCGATTGGTTGTGTTTGCTGAGGGTGAATCGTGCTGGAGGAACTGTTTTCACTCGACTCTCGGGTCTCTGTCAGTATCACATTCTCAAACATCTCGCCTAGATACTCACCATTCCCTAACCCCCTTTTTCTCGAAGACATACACAGCCAGGTGACAGAGTGTTGGAAAGAAGGATGTACAGTCTGGTATGCCAATGTGGCCTGGCATACACATGCCTCCTTATTGATAACATCAGTTCACACTCCTATAAGTCATCTATTGGCGCTTGTTCTTACTCCACCAAAATCATCGTCACCGATGGGGAAAATCATGCTACAAGCTATTCAAGTTGGAAATGGGATGCAGCGACTGAACGAGTTATCCAACAGTCTGACTGCTGGTGATGGTTGCTTCTGAAGGAAGACTCATCTTTTGAATTCCATAGGTTCTGAATCAGCCATATTCGAATTTGCATTCAACATGGTTGCGACCCTTCAGTTTTGCCAGTGTGCCTGGCTTTGGGGTTATGTCCTCATCAACAATCCATGCACCCACAATGAGAATCTAAATGACCAGGTATCTTGTCTTCTGCTTCTGCCTTTCCAACATGTCATGTTGAACATTTGCAGAGCCCAAGACCGACACAAAACATTTGTCCGTTCTTTGATAAACACAGAGGCACCTCTATGGCATGCACGAGAAACACAAGTGTGATGGACGTAATCATTTCGTGAAGCCTTGCAGCGCTTCTAAACATTCCTGTGGTTCGAAAACGCCAACAAGTTCGCAAGTTTCATCCCATACAAATTCTGTCACCGCCTGCGAGTCTAAGAAAAGGGGGTTGGTGTATCCCAACGGCGATGCTTCTGACCTTGCAAATTTCGCCTGCCCAAAAGTCGATTAGTTTGAATATCCATCCTAGTTGTCTGCACGGCTCCTAACATTATTCCAAGTCCATATATCTGGAACCCATACTGCTTTCTGCAGTGTCTGATCTTGGATTGGAGTGTATCTCGATGCCTATGTAGGATGCGATCAGGCAGACACCCTCAAGCTGAAGGCCATACCAAAGAAGTTCTTGGGATGAACGAGTATGTTCACGCCAGTGATATGACCACCCTAGACCAAATGAACTCAATCGAACATGAACGTTTGAACTCTTCAGGACGGTATCTCGTCGTGGACGCGGTATATAGACCCCGCTCAAATCTCAGGGAGACCATCTTGCGTCTTGGGCATACACAAGCATTCAACTAGGAGGGTGCATCAATTGTATGGTGAGGATTTCTGTCATTGCACCAGTAAAGTAGTAGTCGAACTTTGCAATAACAGGGTTGATGCCGTTGTGTTCCATTTCTCTGGTACTGACCCGGAAGCATTCGTTGAGCATGCCACGATCCTGTACAAAAAACCAATATGATCACCAAGTTTGCAGACAACATAGAGATCCGGGGGGCATCCATTCCACCAACCATTCTTGTTCTCATTGGAATCTTTGTCTATAGCAGAAAACTCCAGGAATGGCTTCAAATTTGATATATTGCTGAGGGCAGGGAATGCATCCAGTCCATTAGATCGACTGGCTCACCATTTCTAGGTTAACACATTGTTCTTGGAATGTCCAATGTATCTTCAGTGAGATCCTCCAAATCATATGATGTCAATGCATGTAGCATTTAGAGTTGAAGATCTCTATGACAAAGAAAGACATCTGTCAAGCCTCGCAACTGTGCGCAGGTCCTCCCCAACGAACGTCAACGTCAACAATTGAATCCAACACTATGCCATCACTACACCCGCCACCCCAAAACAGCAGCTTGATCTTGAATTCTCTTCTGCCTCCTGCCCTTGGACGTCGTTGTCTCACCTAACCGACCTATCCTTCTTGGCTGCACGCCCTTGTCCCATTCCTGCTTTGCATTGGCCACAAGTTAAATCACCGTTTTTTGCACAATATACCTCAGTTGGAACCTGTCATTCCCTCCTCACCACCATGTAGAGCGTCTCTAGGGTGGTTCTACATGTGGCCACTGTCAATTGCACTCACCCCAATGGTCAATCTGTGATCGTGAGCTCCGAATTGCCGACAGAAGAAATCGTTCTTGAGGTTGTTTGAGAACGGGCAGTAGCGAAGGAACAAGCTGTGCAGCAGTCGGGCCACTACAAGGACAATGATAACGCAAGTTTCTTGTAACATCGCTGACTGTATTACCCCTGGCAATGTTTTGAGAGCGATGCACAAGTGGTGCCTAAGTGATGCATAATGTTTCAATAGCACTAGTACCAATGAGTGGTGCACAATATATAAATCTACTAGTACAATATGTAATGCACTATCTTTACAGGTATGGGTGGAACGCTGGGGACAGCGGAACGACAACACAGCATGCACAATCGCGTATGTTGTGCTGTTGTTCCTCTTGTCCTCCCCTCATCCTTGTCACCCAACGCCCTCATCCCTGTTTCCGTCCCTGCCCTCTCATCTCGCACCTTGTCCTTGTCCTCTTCCTCCCCCCACCGTCACCGCATCCCCATCACCCGACACTCTCATCCTCATTCTCGTCCCCACCCCATCCTCGCTTCATACTCATCACCCTACGCCCTTGTCCTCGCCCCCTCGCCTTCGCCATACCATCCCCCCCTTGTCTCACGTCCTCACTCTCATATCACTGCCTTGTATCGCTGCCTTGTATCGCTGTCACCTCCTCGTCATCGCTGTCACTGTTGCCACCTTGTCTTCGTCCCCCCCCCTTGTCCTGCAGGACCAATGACATAACATGCACGATTGTGCATGTTGTGTTGTGAGTCCTGCTCTCACCTTGTCCTTGTCCTTGTCCTTGTGCACCATCAGTGTCAACGACGCTCACTCTTGCCCTCACCCTGAACTCGAATGCAAACAAATACAAACACAAACATTGTCGTTCGTGTTTGTGTTCATTCACATTCGCATTTAGACCACTTGTGAGAGCACGAATAGGATGAGGGTGGGAGCGTGCAGCTCGGTTGCATGCAGTAGAATGGACTGAGGTAGCAGTTGTCGAGTGAGAGGCTATATACTGTTAACTATAAGTACTTGACTTTATTTGGTATCATATGAAATGAAGGGTCGATACAAAAGAAACACAGGCGAGTATGTAGGAAAGTTCAAAAGCATATGGTATTATGACAACCGAGAATGATGTATCTTGATCCGTAGAATTGTGGTGACAGGGTCGACGAGGAGCTGTGCACATGCTTGCTCATTTCGACACCACTTGTGTCGGCCTCGCCATCCTCGCCATCATCCTCCATCCTCGTCCTCGTCCTCACCCCCTTGTCTCGCCGTCTCGCCGTCATCCCCTCATCCCGCGTCACCCCCTCATCTCGCCGTCACTGAGCCTCTCATCTTGATCGACGACGCACGACGCTGACACACGATGCAACACACGCAATCGGGTGCGTTGCGTCATGTGTCCTCGTCCTCGTCTTCACCATTCCTGCCTTCTCGTCCTCGCTGACCCGCCTCACATAGAAAAGCCGGGGCTTTCGAGCCAAGCCGGGCCGGCACATCACTAGCCGCGAGGAATGCGAATCCATCAAACATACTAACCGATGAGCATAGTGGCTGCGCACTGCCAGGACACGTCCATTCCATCCCGAAGATGCAACGTTAGTGGCCACATGATACCAGAAACTGTCGCTCCAGAGGAATTTGTGCTGTCTTGACATGTCCAACGCAGCACAAGAAGTTGCACAGTCGACTCATACCCGGGACAGCAATTCCATGCGGATGTACGTGCTGTCTCACAGGGTACATAGTGAAACGGGGAAAGGCACTCTCGTGGAGAACGAGATGGAGTCGATGTTCGCGCTTCGAAGGGGACTAACATGAGTTCCTGGGCTATTATTGTCAAGAGACGTCTAGCAGGTATCGCAAACGTACCTTCGGTTTCAAGCAAGAAGGTGAAGAGATCTCCCCGAAATGACGCTCTACAATGGCATACTCGGGCCCTCTGAGTGTGAAACTCACCAGAGACTGTCAGCCGGTTCTGGTAAACGTTGAGAACGACGATTGCGGGTACCAAATTAGCACTTGTTTGGATCGGATCAGATCACCACTCTAACGAATTCACCCCTTCAACCCCGTCTTGGGGTCCACAAGATGTCATCCTGCTCTGTACCGATACACAGATACGGACGGTGGACTGACCACCAGGTTACAACAAAGAGTGCCACGACAACATGAGGTACTACAAACAGGCGGATATACCTGACAAGAAGCGATGAAAATACGACAACATCCAATGATGAAGTCCGAAAGCAGCTGAGACAGAAGAATCCCCCAGGAACAGCACAGCAACTACAAGATATCTAGTGTCCGTATCTTCTGTGCGAGATTGCGTGGTGAAACGTTCTCGAGTAGCTGCGCAACGATGAGATGATCAGATGCAACACGCTTGTATTCGTTGTAGGATAGAGGAACGAGCAATAGCGCGCCAAAAGGCTGTCTGAGACGCGCAAAGAGGCGTAACGCTCTGGTAAGCTTGTCGTGCGAATGGGATGCGGTGTATGATGTAGAGGGAGTGACCGCATCAGAATTGTCCTCATCGCCATCCTCCAGATCCTCATAAGGAAGGGCGGGGTCAAGAAGGGACCGGAGCCACGGATGCACGAGCACCAGATTGTCCAGCCTAGACAAGTCCTCCGTCGTCTTGATCTCAACGTCCCCGAGTCCAGATGTCATGGCGCGGTAAACATGTTGAGAATCACCGCTCGAGACCATGACCAATGGTCCTCTCAGTGGAAACATGGTGCAAGATAAGCTCAATCGACGGCTGAAAAGACGCGGCGATGGGAGAACGACGACTCGGTCGTATAGCATTAAGGCCGAGTCGAGATACGAGGACGTCCGTAGTTCTGCGATCAAAGTGTCCATCTTGTCAGCTTCAATCAGTGAAGGGATATAAGGTGACGCTGGCTCGCGATATACCCCGATTTCCGCAGGAAGAGAGCTATTATAGTCGGATGCCTTCCCTGTCCAGGCTAGAATCGTAATATCACCTGACCGAGTCAACACCTCTTGTAGCAGGCGACCCAGAGCACGTTGTTGGCCCTCGCCGTAC
>JBBPQP010001102.1:0-13213 GCA_038092555.1 Boletus subgraveolens | reverse complement strand
GTGTACTGAGATTGCCCAACACAATAAGAGCAAGCACTCAACAGATTGTAGCTCGACCAGGAACTAATCGGTATGAGTATTCTGTCAAGTACTGAATCACGACTCTCTTACCAGGTGCAGCCGTCAGCCGTCGTAGCGTTCGGGACATAATTACTTTCTTGGAAATTGGTCAGAGACACGGCGTCTAGTACAAAGAGTCAGCATGCACGGCAAGTAACCTATCGTCATCGAGTGCGAAGTCACTCGAGCAACTGTAATTTCACTCGCATTCTGGGTTGCATAGTTGGCCGACTTCTTGTGCAATCGTGCAAGGATTCTGCTCCTCTTGGTTTAGCATCCAAGAATAGCAATTCGAAGCCGTTGTCATCGTGACCGAACTCGAGCGTGGAGTAACAGGAAGCGACAGAACGAGGACGCAGTTCCGGAGGCCGAGAAACTCAGTGAAGACAGTCTTTGTGGGCAGAAGAAACAAAGAGGAGAACTGCGGCGCGAGGTGTGTGACATGCTTGAAGGGCGGCAATTAGACCGGCTTTGACGCTGGGTGCACTCCCCATAATTTGCCGCCGTCCATGCGATTCGCGAAGCGGAGACCCGTGAACATACTAATGAGTTGACTAGTCTTCTCCAGGAAGGCAGGGAAGGCAGGGAAGGCAGTGATCCTGTGAATAGCCACGATGATACGCCGAGCAGACAGTGGTCAGCAGACCGTCGCGGCCATCATGATAATCAGCGTTCCTGGGACTCGTGATCGTTTTACAGGCCATCCATGTGCAGAAAACCTGGTAATCGGCTTCATGTATATAGAATTTGTTGACTTGACTATGCCGTGAGTCTAGGAAAGTGGCGGAGGTATGTACGTCTGGTTATTCCTGTTGACATGCGTGTGGAATTGTTCGTGATCGATATTAAATATTTGAACACCGATTTGATCTGGGTTTGACAGATGGGCTTCCAACCCGCAAGTTCACGCAAGAATTTAAGAGTTCCGCGGGGGAAACTTAGAAGTTTGCCACTGGTACTTGCATGCTACTATGCATGTATCGATGGGTGGTTTTCAAACCAAGTTTTATCACGACTCCGATTCACGAGGTCCTTGTCACGGCTGAGTAACTCAGCAGCGGGCCAGCGGCTAACACCGTATGTATCTCTGGAAAGACGCTTTTAGCATGCTCACTCATTTCCCACTTCCAGCAGTTATCTATAGATGTGTGACTTCTGCCATCCCCGCGGCGATGATATCCGTAGATTAAGTACCGCTCCATTAGCGACAAAGCGTGCTCCTGCAGCCATTCACGCACTTTGACAACCACCGTTTGCAGACAGTCTCCCGTAGAAGGTTGTCATTATCCTTTGGACGACAATACATTCGATTTGTACAACACCAGAGCAAGCATGAGCTCTGTCATTCTCTCTCTCCTCGTAACCATAGTCCTCTCACTCTCTCCAGTGTGGGGCGTTCACCCAAACATTCTTGACCCTGCCTCGAATGCGACGTGCCTGGCCGAGTATGCATGGATGAATACCGTGGATCAATGGCAACGAAGTCCTTGTTTGACAGTCGCATACGTGATCGCGGCATGCGCTGGGGATAGCAAGTTCTTCCATTTCTGGGATTTGTACGTGACACTTACTCGTTGCCTGAAACTGGACAGCTTGGACACAACCTGCTCTACCTTCTGGGTACAAGTATAACTCGCCAAGCGGTACGACGGTGACTGCTTGTTACTGGTACGATCCCCTCGGGCTCAAGTCTCGATGCTTATTCACGGCTTTGGTGTCAACTTGAACAGCTCCTGGTCTTGTTATAACCTCATGATGGCTTGCACACTTTGTCAGAACCAGGCCTATACGAGCGATATCACGGCGTGAGTGCTTTCTCTGTGACTTATGCCACCGCTTTGACGATCGTGTTCGCAGTTGGCCCGCATTCTCCCAAAACTGTCCTTCGAGCTACACGGATCAGTGAGCATTCGCTAATGTTCCTCCGCACCATGTATCGTATCTGACTCTACCAACCAGAATATTCCCACAGGGCTATGTCCTTTTGAATAATGCTTCAATACCTTACTGGGCTACCATCGACCGTACGAATCCCTACACTTGTCATACCCGCATTCCTAACGTTGAATCTAGCGACGAGTTGGTCGAACGAGTTATTCAACATAGGAGAAGCGCAAAATTATGCCAATCAAAGTGAGCCTCCTTTCCCTTACTCACCATTGAATCCTCTCATTCCCACGTAGACCACTCCGACTATTATCCCTCCAATTCGAATTCAAGCTCGGGTAACTCAGGAAATAGTGCCAACATTGGTGCCATCGTTGGCGGTAGCGTGGGTGGTGCTGTCGGCCTCTTGCTCATCCTTATCGGGGGTTACTTTCTGTACAAGCAATATCGACGCCAACATAATGACAACGACGCGACTCTAATCCCGCAAAAGGGCACGTTCATGACGACTACTACCCACGCACGCTGGCCATCGGACCCGTCAACGGTCTTTGCGCCAGCGCTGCTGGACTCACCTCCGCCCAATTCGTACACGACCACACAACCACATGGGGTTGGGATGGGGATGAGCATACATTCGCCCCCCATGTACTCGTCATTCCAAGCTGCCTCGCCTCCTCCTACAGACACTGCATCATTCTTGACAACCCCATATACCTCGATACAGCGCACCCGCGCGGTTCCGATGGTCTAGATTCGTGAAACTTGAGAATATCTGTCATGTTTCTTAGAATGCCTACTTTCGGGGGACATTCTCTATCTATATTTCGATAGTTTCTTCCACACTTGTCGCGTCATGCTACGTGTCATTGGACCGAGCATGTAGATATGTACAAGTATATCCATCTCTCGTCCCTTTTCTGTTACTTTTTCTTTCCTTCATCCCCCTGTCGGCATCCTAACAAGGCCGGTTTCAAACTCTGTAGATGCCATGAATGAGAAGAAGAGGTGCCGTATATATGGGGAGCATCGAGCGTCCGTGGTGACCGGTGCCGGTAAAACCCGGTCACTATGTTTCAAACTCACAGCAGCCCAACTTACGCGCCGATTAGCTGACTATCGGGGCATCAGCTGCCTTGATTGTGTATCACTACAATTCAGACAATCACAATCCCCTACAACCCCAAGGAGGTGACAAGACCGACGGAATACATGGGAAGATCAACCACTCGCTGGATGCGAAGTCATGATGTGATGCATTTTCGAGCAACCGCTCCGAGTCTAGCCTAAGCCATCAAGCTACGTGCAACGCGACAGCACGTCCTGATCGACGGCCGGGCCCGCGTCACTTTTGTTCCGTTCATTGGGGAGAAATGTACGCAGACCTTGCGCGGTAGGAGTGATGTACGCCAAACCACGCTTCAAGAGACAACTACTCATGACCTACAACGACGTCGCAATCGATATCAGCAATACCAAGTTGCGGGGACCTCTGTGACTGTCTGGCTTCAAGTTGAAGGACTACCCAGTTCAATTTGAAGTCCAGGAGTAACGTTACATTCAAGTGCGACCCGGTGTCCACTGCCCTGTTCAAACAGGATATATCGACTGTCGTATATCCGTTTTCATGTAAGTGAGGTTCTCGAACGTTGGTACGTTTGTTCTTCCATGGCTGATCGATGCATCTTCGTCGAAGTTCTGCACGATATCGTAAAGTTAGGGCAGCTTCCGGAAACTCTCAAACCAGGGGTAAGAAGCCTCTTCGGCGGTCTGGCCATCGTCGGCGACACAGGCCCGGGTGTCACAGATCGTCACACAAACCTCTTGGTGGTTGGATCTAACTACCACTCATATTTGAATTTCTGTATTTCTATCGGTGTGCGTTGAGAACGTAGACGATTCAAACTTCAAACTCCCATTTCAGAAGAGCTCCAACTCGAAAGGCGAAACAGGGCGAACTGAGAGCCGATTATCACGCCGTAATTATTACTCAAATGCTTACAGCTGAGGTACGATTCAATGAACGGCTGAAGAGGAGATTACATAAAATGTGTCACAGGTACACTGGAGTGTGACACCTCAAGAGTTATGGACTCTACACCCTCAAGGTCTCACCCGGTAGGTTGTTTTTCTTCCATTGATACGTGGCATGCATAGCTACCATATGCATTTACTAGCACACATCAACTGTAGTCCGATTGGGGATCTTGCTCGCGCACGTGATCGCCTCCAACTTGTCAGTCCTACCCGAGTTTACACGTCACAGACGACCGAGCTGGTAGAACTAGTACTTGACATGTTTACAGTGTGTGGAACATCGACCTCCGATCATCTCAGTTGATCATCGTTTCTCACCCAACAACGCGGAATGGGCAGTGGAATTTACTCGGGAGACGTCGGATGCCTCAAATACTTGCGTGAAGGAGTATCCGGGTAGTAATCCCGTAACTGTGGGTCATGTCAAGACGTCCGAAACCGCACGGGGCCCGGTTTCAAAACCTAGTCTCGCTGGGCAGACATGCAGCTGGTGTTGTTCGGAACTGAAATCCGCGGACGAACAGGATTTCAGGGGCATATACACTGCCTGTGGTAAGAATGAATAGGATGCGGAAACATGATGGGCCTGACTAGGTTTCGGGAAATGGTATTAGCCTTTGTTTGAAAACAATATTGCAACATAGAATCAAAATAACGATTCTACGATTCAGTGGAGAACCACGAATAACCAATCAGGGCACACAACCAGACGACATAGATTGAAACTGTATATCAACAAACTGAATCTCTCCAACAAGCATCCTGCAAGCAATCAAACACATCCTCTCTCCAAGCAAGGTTTGCGCCGCCAATGGCGGTATTTCCCGAGTCAAACTATATTTCTTTTATGTAATTGTTCAGAATACCTAGATAAGGGAACCCCATGACGAAATTTGTTTGAGCGTCCGATCCGACCTCGCCTCAAGTGTGCTACATAGCTCCGTTATGAATCATGATTCGTCTTCATGAGTACATTGTGTCCCACGTTGCATCGAGTGACCAGTGAAGGGGTGAGAGATCTTTCTATATAGAAATGTAAACATGAAACCGCGCAATAAGCGCTTGAGGTAGTTAAGCACCGGCTCTCATCCCACTTACTATCCACGTCTTATGATGACAGCCCTCTCGATGTCTTTGCGAGCGTTCGATAGTCTCTCCACCATCAATTGGTTCCTCGGGCTTGCGGTGACGGCTGCCACTGTAGCCTTCCTGTATCGGAGGCGTCAGACAGCATTGAACTTCAAGGATGGCATACCTCTCCCGCCCGGGCCTCCCGCGAAATGGTTCTGGGACAACGCGCTACCTTCTGTAAAGTGAGCTCGAACGTCTGCGTTGACAAGCCAATCAATCTGACTCAACCCCTAGCATCGCACGCACCCTTGCAGACTGGGTCGCAGAATACGGCCCCGTAATCACATTGCGCCAGGGTAGTAAAGTGATCATCATCATTGGGCGTGTGGATGTAACGATTCCTGTTTTGTTCAACGTGTCATGCGTGCTGATTGTGCGTCGTGGCGCTGTCTCGGGTTCCTGTTTGACGCTCTTGTTCTGTGATCGTCCATTCGGGTGAGGTAGGCTACGAACGAGATCATGGAGAAAAAGGGCGCTGTGCTCGTGGACCGTCCCCACTCGATTGCTGCTAGTGACCTCCTATCCAAAGGTTTGCGATTCTTGCTCGTGGGCAGAGGCGAGCGATTCCGTCGGTACAGGAAGGCTGTGCATACCCACCTGCAACCCAAAGCAGCAATAGCCTATCAAAACCTGCAACTGGAAAATGCAAAGACTGTCATCATGGATATCCTGAACGATCCGAAGAACCACCGGGTACATGTGCAACGGTGAGTACATGTTGAGTTAACGAGGAAAGGGGACTTGCCTGAACCGACCGGAAACGTTGCAGGTATGCTGCGTCGGTTATTCTGCGTCTGACGTATGGCAAGTCGACTCCGACATCGAATGATGATCCGGAATTCGTCCGGATCCATCAGGCGATGAAAAACTTCCAGCGTGCGATGCGTCCTGGAGCATTTCTCGTGGATCGCATTCCCTTGTTGAAGTACATTCCTGGATATGGACGTCAGTTGAAGCAATATCACGACTTTGAGATGAAACTCTACACAGACCAAATGGACCGCGTTCGGTTGGAAATGGTAAGGTTCAATTCGCTCGGCAAAACTGGGTTATGGCTTAAATCAGGCATGCGGCCGCTGCAGGAATCGAACAAGGGTGACAATTCATTCATGAGGATGCTTTTGGAACATACAGATGACCATCGACTTTCAAGAGATGAGATGGCTTATCTTGCTGGAAACCTATTTGGCGCTGGGGCAGAAACAGTATGCCCTCTTCGGTTGAATGCATGTGGGTTGAATTGACGTAGATTGTCACCAGAGTGCAGTTGGCGTCACAAACATGATACTGGCTGCCGCCTGTTATCCAGAAACGCAAAGGCGAGTTCAAGAAGAGCTGGATATGGTCATTGGACAAAATAGAAGCAAGTCTCAGTTCACTGATAATCATGAATGTCTAACGATGTTCCATTAGTGCCTACCTGGGAAGATTCTGATTTGTTGCCTCAGGTTCACGCGTTTGTATTGGAAGGACTCCGTTGGAGACCTGTTACACCCATTGGTGAATGTTTTCAAGATCGGCAGATCATGAGATTGACTCTACTTTCCTGTAGGATTCGCACACCGCGCCACCCAGGACATCATCTGGGTACGTTGCTTGTCGTCCACTTGATTGAAAGATTTTGGTTGAATCCAGTGATATCACAGAGGGGTCAATGGATTCCTGCGGGTGCAACTGTCATTGGATGTCACTTGTGATTATACTGGTCGTCCATGGTCTGTGTTAAACCGCTAAGTCGTAGTTTCTAGGGCTATATCTCAAGACCCTGTGGCCTTCCCCGAACCCGAGAAATTTGACCCCCAGCGATGGATTGACGACGATGGGCGACTCCGGAGCGACATGTGCTCATACGCGTATGGCTTTGGCCGAAGGTGGGTTATATCCGTCGCCATTGATTCCTGGCCCGATCCTGATTATGTCGTCGATAGAATATGCCCGGGACAATTTCTTGCGAACAGGTCGCTGTATATCAATATTGCACTCTTGCTTTGGTCGTTCCGGATTGTGGAGCGTCCTGATGCACCGATCGACCCAGATGCTTATTCGGACACCGTTGTCGCGCATGCGGCTCCTTTCGACGTGGAGTTCGTGCCTCGGATACGGGAGGGCCTGTTGAAGGAGATGCTGTCCGAGTCCATGATCTGATGAGTTGGGATTCTTGGGTCATTGCAATCTAGTATGAATTACGTCACATCCCCGGAGGGGACATGGTTTCGGATTCCAATTTTCAGCTCTGTACTTTGTATTTATGCCTCGATTGCTGTGTAAATGTCAAATCTCATGTTGTGAGCATCACAGGTAGCATTCGTCAATAGCAGACTGGGACCTGCGAGCCTAGACCGGACTACTCACCACGGAGCAAGGTTCAAATCCGACCGACCCTCGGCGAAGGAATATGAGGATGGCACCCAGGCTCATCCCAGACCTTTAAATTTACTGGGACTGGCATGAAGACGCTCGACCGCGATGTTGGTTCTCTGTTGACTCTACGGTTGTGTTTCAAAGTTATTTCTGACAGACAGAATATTTCTGTGGGTTTTTTTTGCCAAGTCTTTTTTTGGACGTATCTGCGTGGGAGTTTTAATGACTAGAATAGGTCTCTGCTGAGGGCTTCGCTCACGCCGCAGACGCGTCCGCTCATCATCGCGAACGACGACGGGGACCACAGTTGCGTCGACGATCATCAGCGTCTGCGAACGAGTTTGTTCACCCAAACCACGACCAGCGACGATCCAACGTACACCCGCCACTATGGCAACGACGAACGGGAACGGCTCAGCGCCGCCCTTGACCAGTTCCACCTCCAACGGCGGGCCTTCCCATGACGGCCCTGTCGATCCACCTCCGCCGTTCGATGTCTCTCTTTTCCGCTCGTACCTCCTCTCACTTTTGCCCCCGGTGCTGGGTGCATACCCGGAGGAGCTCACGTCGCTTTTCGACGATGAATTCGAGGAGAAGGTGTCAAGGTTTGCCGCAGAGGGTGGAGGGGTCATATATGTCGTCAAAGTCAGGGAAGAAACAGAGGGTGAGGTGAAAGCTTGGCTCTGGCCCGAACCGATCTAACGCACAGCAGAGGATGCCCCTCCAAGATTCTACCATCAACTCACCCCCCAGCTCACATATTCCCCTTCAAATGTCACCTCGCTAGCTCTCATCAAGCGTGGTTCAACTCTAGATCCGCTCACTCCTCTGGCTGCCCAACTACATATACTGAACCTGTTTGGGGGTGAGGAGACGCCATATGAGAGTCTGCATGCCGTGGTGAGTTGTGGTGTAAAGCCATGGTTCGATGCATTCGTCGGTGCGCGCGGCGGCGGCAAGGACGGCGACACCAAAATGGGTAAGCAGGTATTGTTGAAGTAATCCATACTCAGCTCATATGCGTATAGGAATACCCATGACGAAAAAGAAGTTCGCGGAGCTCGAGCTATCCCTTCTGCATCTTCAACAAAACGTTGAAATACCGGAAACGCATCTCATAATACATCCCGTCATCCAGCGGGCTGTTGAACAAGTCCGGTGGTTTTCCCAGGTGCTTGAATCGTAACTGACTCGTATTGAAGGCCCAGGCGATGGGTCAAAGACCCAATATTTCGCATATACCTGCAAAGTTTCTCAATGATAGTTCCTTCCTCAACACCCTACACGGGCATGTGAACTCATGGATCAAGTCTATCCAAGCAGTCACCAAGCTCACTCGTGACGTGTCTTCTGGCACAGCATCACAAGAAATTAATTTCTGGTTGAGCTTGGAGAGAGCATTGGAGGGGATCGAGGCCCAACTGCGGACCGAAGAAGTAAACATGGTCATGGAGTGCCTAAGAAATGCAAAGCGGTTCCATGCCACAGTCAGTTTCATTGCGGACACTGGTCTCAATAGTTCTACGGATCTTGGTGAGTACCCAGAAAAGGCTCTTGTGTGTGGTTGTCTCATCGATACGTAAATCAGTCCACAAGTACAATCAGTTGATGAAGGACTTCCCATTAAACGAACTTCTTTCGGCTACAGATCTCGACAAGATCCAAGAATCGCTTATATTAATTTTTGGACACATTAACCGCAAGCTCAAGCTCTCGCCTTACCCGATTCGGCGTGCCCTTCCTCTTGTAGAGGCTATTTCTCGGGATTTCAATGACCAATTACTTCGCGTACTAACATCACATCGACTACCGTACACACCATACGAGACATTCGATCGATTACTGTCCCAAACGATGAACATTTTTCGCACGTGGGACGACCTCATCAAGGAGTTCACCAACGTTGCCCGTGAGGTCACGAGGAGACGGTCAGAGAAGTTCATCCCGATCAAGGTTGTCCCCGCACATGCCAAGCTGCAGGAACGGACGCGGTATCTAAAGGATTGGCGGAAACAACACGAGCAGCTTGCAGTGATGACGGGTCCGACGAAGGGGTTGGGAAGTGTTACCAAAGAAGTGGGGGGAATGGATATGGAAGAGGAGGTGAAGGAAGCATACGAAGTAGTTAAGCGGATCGACGTCCTGGACGTCTCTGTCGGTGAGTCACACTTTGCATCCTTGACATGAGCGTGTGGCGTTGATGCTTCGTACAGAGGGTACCGAAATCTGGGTCGCTGCTGAGAATGCATACAACGAACGGGTGGCGAGGGTGGAGAACCAAATTATTGCAAGGCTGCGCGATAGGCTAGGCACTGCACGCAATGCGAACGAGATGTTCAGAGTGTTCTCCAAGTTCAATGCTCTATTCGTTCGACCCAAGGTAAGGCACCGTTCTCTCATGCTGTTAAGGTATATGCAAACAATCACCGTTCCCCAGATTCGAGGTGCCATCCAAGAGTATCAAACACAACTTATCGACTCTGTAAAAGAGGATATCAAGCGTCTACACGATAAAGTGAATATTGATTTCCTTGCTCTCGGACCATGCCACTGACTCCGTCTTCGCCAGTTTAAAACTCAGTACCGGTTTTCGGAAGCATATCACATGTCTCAGATGCGCGACCTTCCACCAATAGCTGGGGCTATCATTTGGGCTCGGCAGATTGAGCGACAACTCTTGACGTACATGAAACGTGTGGAGGACGTCCTTGGAAAAGGATGGGAGCTCTACGCCGAGGGCCAAAAGCTTCAATCCGAATCTACTGCTTTCCGCAAGAAACTTGACACCCGACCCGTCTTCGAAGCCTGGCTGCACGACATCAACCGACGGGACATGGCCGTCAACGGACGACTATTCGAGATCGTACGATTGCGTGGTGGAGGGTTCCAACTCGCGGTCAACTTTGACCCGCAAACGATTACCCTCTTCAAGGAAGTTCGAAATTTGCTTTGGCTCAACTTCCAAGTCCCACACATGATCACAAATATGGCAAAGGACGCCAAGAGGGTATACCCCCACGCTGTTTCGCTTATGGAAACGGTTAGGACATATGGACAAACGTTGGACTTAGTGGAGCACAACCAAGGGATCGAGTGGCTCGCCGCCGAGTACCGCAACGAAGCTCAGCGAATGGTTGCAAAAGGTATGTTGTCTCCCCCGTCACTCCTGTGCACCCGCTAGACTGGAACCCTTCAGGCATGAGCATCCGATGGGACTATTTCGTGAACCAATATGACGCGGCCCGTTTCGTGTCTGGTGCCGATGGGCGAGACAACAGGCATATCCAATTCGTCCGCGAGTTCGCTAGTGTGGTTTCGGTGTTGCAAGACAAGACGAACAACGTGATCGATCTGTATCGGGACATCCTCCGGGCAGTAGAAGATCTGACAACATGTTCGTACACCCACGAGGCCTTCTCGGAACTTTTAAGCAAAATTCAGGCTGCGGTACGGGTTTTCATCTCCGTCGGAACGTGCCCTGCTGATCCTCTTCTTTTTTCCCGTGCTGTTCGTTTAGATTGATCGTTTGAACTTGGAGGGTTACGCTAATTTGGAACATTGGGTGGCGGAACTGGATAAGCGAATAGAAGGCATACTATTGCAGCGTCTCACGCACATCATTCAAGTCTGGTGCTCCGAATTTGATCGGACAGACGATGGAGACACTCGTCGTGATCCCCTACCTCTCCGTGACATAACCAACAAACGACGAGCTGGAAAGGGTGTTCGGGAAGAAAAGGCCAGTGATATTGTCATGCGTCGGAATGGCATCCTTACGAGGTCTTCGCAGATGCTAGAAGGAAACATGGCTGTGAAACCTATCGTGCACGAGATTCGGATACAGAACCAAGTTATCTTCCTTGACCCTCCAATAGAGTATGCTCGTTCGACGTGGATAAAACAGCTGCATGACTGGCTTGGTAAGCACCACTTGGACCAGTTGCGGTGGCGATGCTAATTCTTGTGTAGGTGTTATTTGTCGACTACGGCGTATCCAAAGCTCGAGATATGAGATTGGTTTGCAGATGCAACGGAACCTCTCCTCGGAAACGACGTACACTTCTCTCGTGGGTAAACTACACTGTCTACACTTGCTGGTCCCGCTGACACATGCGCTTGCCCAGCTGACACACTTTTCTGACAATACCCTGGAGCGGCCATTCGCCCTCGTCGAACTCAAGGTCCAGCAACTGAAAGACTACGTCGCCAAATGGCTGCAATTCCAATCCCTTTGGGACCTCGAAGCCGAATACGTCTTCAACCGACTCGGAGATTCACTCGCACACTGGCAACAACTCCTCACTGAAATCAAAAAAGCACGATCGACGTTTGACACCTCGGAGACGCAGCGCAGTTTCGGCGTTTGCGTCGTCGATTACGAACAGGTGCAAGCGCGGGTGAACGCCAAGTACGACTCCTGGCAAAAGGACATTTTGAGTCGGTTCGGTGTCAAGTTGGGTAATGCGATGAAGGAGATGCATGCGTCGATTTTGAAGGCGAGAAACGAGCTCGAACATCATTCGATCGAGGGCTTGGTCGGTGGTGGGTCGAGGCGGTTCTAAAGGGAACACCACGCCTTGATGCACCATCACGTCCGAGTGTGTGATTTTGACTTCGTGCTCTTGGTTTTCTAGTCTCGTGTTTCATCGACGTTTCTCGCATTTCCATTTTTTCACATTCTTTCTTGTTCGTACTTTTTTGTCTAAATACCCGCTCTGGATCTGGATCTAGGTCACCCCCTCGAGTCCCGTTTTACATACTTGCCCACCCACGCTTCCCTTACTGTCGTTCATCCTGGCACGCCTCCTCTCCCTTTACCCATGTCTACTGTATCGGCTACGTATATGATATTCGATGTAATCGTGGAAACTGGCTCGAACGAACCATTTTGGATGACTTCTTTTTGTCCGAGTCGATTCGAGTGATTCTTGAACGAAAGATTGTTAGCCAATCAGAGATCATGACCTATAGTACCAGTTGGATGGTACTATCCATATAATATGAACATGGCCGCGTGTGTCGCGGAATAATGTGCTACAGATAAGTTACTTGAAGAAATCAGCTAGATCTCCCCCGGTTGAGCGAGTACCGATAAGATCGAGATAAATCCAAGAAGCATCCCCCCCAAGAAAAAGACGAATCATATACGGATCAGGTTTGTCCTGTAAAGCTACCACCTCGTCACGTCCGCCTCCGCCTCGCCAAACATACTCGTCTTCTTTACCGAGAAATCTTCCAGCGCGCCTTGACCGCGCTCACCCTCACCCCTTCGCCCATAATACTCTGGAAGCTCACGTTGCAAAAAGCGAAGGACGTGCCCGTTGATTTGCTCGAATTCGAGGAGGAACCCGTCGTGTCCGTCGGGGGATGGGATGACGACGAGTTCCGCATCGGGGATGTGTGTCGCGAGTTGGCGTTGTTCGGTGGGCGTGAAGAGGCCGTCTGTTTCGACGCTGATGATGAGCGCTCGGGGAGGGAGGGTGGCGAGGATGGCACCGAGGGTGGAAGATTGGGCTTGGGAGGATTGTGGGTCGAGGTGTGGGTTGGTAGTGTTGACGTGGGTGCCGGTGTCGGTAGAGGCAAGGACAGTGCGTCCCCGAGCAAGGTCGTGCGTGTCCATCTTGCGTGTGATGTGGATGTAACAGTTGGCGTCGAATCGGGCGACGAACTTGGCGCCTTGGTAGCGGAGATAAGACTGGGCTGAGAATACGGGTGGGGGTGGGGGTGTGGACGAGGG
>JBBPQP010001101.1:0-13217 GCA_038092555.1 Boletus subgraveolens | reverse complement strand
CGATCCTTGGTGACCTCGGGATGACGCCGCGGTATAGCCTGGAGAAAGCGAAAGTTATCAGAGAACAGAGGGAACTGGCGCAAGAACTCAGTGGGTAGCTCTTTAACCGCTTGGTTCCTTGATTCAACTCTTTTATTGTATTCAGAGGACGTACAAGAGTTCGAGAAGAAGACAAAGGGACGCGGAAAGGGACCCCGCACCTCAGCCGAGATAGAAGAGCCCTCGGATCAAGGCGACAGCGATGTGGATGTGCCCGCGCGAAAAAAGGTGAGTGGGTGGCATCGCGTTTGATTAAAAGATGAGTCAATGCCGTTTTTTCAGAAAGATGCACGGGCAAGCATCATGGCATTCTTGCAGGATCAAAGCGAGGAAGAATGATATTTGGATGGGAAGCGAAATATGGTATGCCAGGATGTATACATTTTCGCGTTCTGACGGTTCAACTGCTAATACCAAAAAAAGTCAATACCTGCGGGTTTCGTTACATTTCATTAGCTTTCTTTCATACATGCCTGCGAAGCAAAATAACTCCACTTCACAGATACAAAGTCTAATATCGTTCTAAAGCACCCCCTCTGAGGAGCGTTGGAGTCCCACCGTCGTTTGGTGGCGTGTACAAGGCGTGATCTTTCAGTTTTAAAGTTGTACATGTTTTAAAGGCCATTCACAGTTTCGTATTCGCTGAGACTTTACGCATCTCTACAGACCGCATACTACGCTTTGCGCTGACAATCCCTACAATGTTAACGCCGTTTCTTGCCCTTCTTCGAAACCTCCTGTCCTGGTGGGCTTCCACTGTGAATTTTACCGCTTGTTGGCACAGAGAAATCCAGCTCGATCTGTCGCTCCAAAATGTCAGATTCTTGCCAGAGACCTCCGTAGGGGTGCAAACCTACCTGAGAAACTGTCTCCTCTATTTTCCTCGTGAATAAATCCGAAAGGTCGCGCATGCCTTCGGCGACGTTCGGGGAGCAGGCTTGACAATTTCGGGCTTTAACGGTCTGTATTGTCTTCTCCGCAGAGGCCTGCGCGGTTTCTCTGCATGGTTTGTCTCGCAATGCTATGAACGTTTCCTCCATAAATTCTTCCCACCATTGGGGCGAATCCATGCCGAATAGCGTAAATCTGGACTTATGTGGTCTTGAACACCCACACTTGCGATAAGAGATGCTGCCACCAGTACTCTGGTTGAAACTGTTAACCTGTTGACACTGCGATTGGCCAGACAACCAGGCGCAGGCCGCTGAGCTCCCATAATGAGATATGATCCAGGATAGATCAAGCCTCAGCGCATACACAGCATTTCCACACCTCTGGTGGTAGGTGAGGAGGGAGAGTAGGTCAGTCGCAGTGATCAGCTCGATCTCCTGGAACCATGCCGGGATGAGTGGCTGCGTCAACGTGTATCTTGCAGCGAGTAGGGTCTCCTCCCACAGGCTTCGTTGACGCGCCATTGCAAAGCACCGTAAAGGTTCTGCCTCGAGGATTTTTGGGCTTGAGATCGCCCGGCGAGCTTTCTTCTCGATCGCATCAAGGGAGTACTTCTTGGCAGCCTCGAGAACATCCATAGCATCTTTCAGCACCTCTATGTTGGGGTCGTCCGCCAAGGTGCATGGGTAGCTGAAACGAAGGAGGGCATCGAGGGTCTTGCTGTCTTCCGTCACGGGAATGACAACAAGACCATCCTTGGTCTCTTGATCCTCGCTCTCTTGGACAGGTTGAGGAATGTTAAAGAGAGTTTCGAAGAATGGGGAGGCGAGAGAGAGGAAGAGTTTGAAGACGCGAAAATCGATGTTGTCTGAGGAACGCAAGATGACATCCGCCTTGGCGTGATCGAAAGGCGCGGTAGCATAGGCAGAGTCGCCGGACATTGTCGCAGATATCTGGAGGCTGATGTTATTGATCATGAGCTGTCTGTATGGCAAAAGAGAGGGCTCACGAAAATAACAGATGGAGAGTCGGACAGGCTGAGGGAGGAGACTGTATCCACCTGCCCGAATCCAGTCATAATTTTATACCTGCTCGAACCATCCATCTGTGTGAGCGTCTTTTGGTTTCAGAAGCACCCCTGCGGCCTTCCTAATCCCCCCATCGGAATGCGGCTACCCAGGTCATTTAGTAAGTGTTGAGCCGTATGGTTGACCGGCGGTGAGCCATTTGATTATCCTGATGCATGTAGTGACCCGAGCTGCCCTTCGAAGATAATTTCAGGTTCCCACCGACCCGGGATGTCAGGAAATAGCTGCAAGGGCAGATACTACTGGTATGTAGTGCATTCTGAGAAGGAAAATGTTTGTACCCACGAAGAACCTGGACTATCGATCTGCGAGAGCGTCTTTTGGTTTCAGAAGCACCCCTGCGGCCTTCCTAATCATCGGAATGCGGCCACCCAGGCCATTCAGTAAGCGTTGAGCCGTCTGATTGACCGGCGGTGAGCCATTCAATTCTCCTGATGCATGCTGGTAATCCCCAACACCCTTTGAAAATAAATGAACGTCCCCATGGAATGACCCGAGATGTCGGGAGTGACTCCTGGGAGAGCGGATACCACTGGTAGTACGTTCTGAGAACGGAAGAGACGGAAGAATTTACACCGACGAACTACCTTGGACACTGAATAACATGATACTGGCTCCAGACGAGCCTGAATTGGCAGGTGATCGAAGTATAATGTCCGTGCGATCGTGAATCAAAGGTTCTACAGAAGCCTATTCAGTGGAGTATTCAGGCCAACGGACACTCACTAATTCCCGGCGTGCAGGCGCGTGTTGAGTCATGCATATGGTTCGTAACCAAAGTTGTTTAAATTTGTGCCGTGATTTTTAGGTCAATGTACTAAGTACGGGTTAGGATTCAAGGGCATGGGAGTCGGTAGACAAACACTACTTCAAATAGACATTTCTGGCTGATCATGACGTATATGCAAACGTACACGGTCACTGAATCTAGGCACCACCCATTTCGGTGAAACAGCCTCTCGCAACTGTCTCCTGGCGATTCCACTTCATTAAAACTGTAACTCTAGCTCGATCTGTCAAGAAGCCCGTCAGGCTCTCTGAGAATCTCAACACTTGAGAGATACAATTTACCCGAGCTACTGTCTCCTCTATTTTCCTCGTGAATAAGTCTGAAAAGTCGCGCATGCCTTCGGTGATCTTCGGAGAGCAAACTTGACATTTTCGAGCTTTAACGGTCTGTACTGTCTTCTCTGCAGAAGCCTGCAGAGTTTCTTTGCACGGCTTGTCTCGCAATGCCATGAATGTTTCCTCCATAAAGTCTTCCCACCATTGGGTTGATTGCATGTTGAATAGTGTGTATCTGGACGTCTTTGATGGCGGACACCAACGATCTCGGTTGAAACCGTAACCATTCGGGTTCTGATTCGGACATTGGCCGGACAACCAGGTGCAGGCCTCTGAGCTCCCATAATGAGATGTGATCCAGGATAGATCAAGCCTCAGCGCATACACAGCATCTCCGCACTTCTGGTGGTAGGTGAGCAGAGAGAGCAGGTCAGCCGCAGTGATCAGTTCGATCTCCTGGAACCGTGCCGGGATGAGTGGCTGCGTCAACGTGTATCTTGCAGCGAGTAGGGTCTCCTCCCGCAAGAGTCCTCGATGTGCTATCGCAAAGCATCGCAAAGGCTCTGCCTCGAGGATTTTAGGGTTTGATACCGCCTGGCGGGCTTTCTTCTCGATCACATCGAGAGAATACTTCCTAGCAGCCTCGAGAACATCTATAACATCCTTTAGCACCTCTATGCTGGGGTCATCCGCCAAGGTGCATGGATAGCAGAAGCGGAGGAGGGTGTCGAGGGTTTTGCTGTCTTCTGTCATGGGAATGACGACGAGACCACCCTTGATCTCCTGCTCCCCACTTTCTTGGATGGGTTGAGGAATGTTGAAGAGGGTTTCGAAGAATGGGGAGGCGAGAGAGAGGAAGAGTTTGAAGACGCGAAAATCGATGTTGTCAGAGGAACGCAAGATGACATCTGCCTTGGCGTGATTGAAAGGCGCAGTAGCATAGGCAGAGTCGCCGGACATTGTCGCAGATATCTGGAGGCTGATGTTATTGATTGAGCTGTCTGTGCGACGAGAGAAAGGGCTCACCGGATTGATAGATGGAGAGACAGGCTGAGGAAGAAAGCTGGATCGATCTGCCTCATTCAAATCATAAACATATACTCCACGTACCCTTAACCCGCGTGTAAGTCTATTGATTCTAGTCGCCACAGGTCGGTCTGGAGCAACTCGTGTGCCAGTGGTGTGCCGTATATAGTCTCCTGTGGCTCCTTCAGACCTTTTGATCAGCGTGAGCATTCACTGACACGGCTGTGAAGATTTCGGAGGCACAATAGAAAAATGGAGTTGTCTCGCTGACCGGCTATCGGGGCAATTTTCTTGGTGAATAAAGCTTAAAATGCGTAGTACTTTTGTTTTTTAAGGCTGTGTGGACAGGTGATTTCCACAGAAGTTACACAATATCAAAGATGACTCGGAGCCTGAAGGTGCTTACCCCTAATAAAGGGCTGTGGCGGAACCACATCATGGCCCCCAGATATGTGCCGGTGAACAAGGATGATCAACGAACAATTTCCTGCTACTGCAAATTCATCGCTCGACAGAGCATCCACGCAAACATGAAGCTTCAGTACGACAGTCGTGCAAATTGGAGTTTTGACTCACCGACTCTGATCCCGCGCAGGAGGCAAAGTAAGAACTTCAACTACCAAACCCTTGATCGATGGTTATCCTTGCGAAATTTTGTCGTTAACACCATTCCTCTATATACAGCTCCAGGGTTGATACGTACATATACACGGTTCAGGGGCACCATTCATTTTAGTCGCAAACCTCCCCTCGTGTAGTCCCTGATTCATTACACTCGACCTGCCATGAAGAAAAAATCAGGTCTTGCGAGGACCACCGCGGGGGTGCGACTTACCTTAGAAACTGTATTCTTTATTTTCCTCGCAAATAAATCCGAGAAGCCGCGCGTGCCTTCGGTGATCCTCGGAGAGTAAACTTGACATTTTCGCGCTTTAATGGACCGCGCTGTCTTCTCTGCGAAATCCTCCAGTTGCTTTGCACGGCTTGTCTCGCAGTGCGGTGAATGCTTCCTCCATAAAGTCTTCCCACCATCGGAGTGAATCCATCTCGAGTAGTGTATATCTGGATGTATCTGATCGTGGACACCCACAAGTCTGAAAGTCACTTCTTCGTATATGCATATCATTCCGGCTGTCGTAACTGATTTTATACTGCCACCGGCCAGACAACCAGGAGCAGGACTTGGAGCCCCTGTAATGATCCAGGATAGATCAAGGTTCAGCGCATGTACAGCATTACCACACTTCTGGTGATAGCAAGGAGAGAAGATCGGTCGCGTTGATCAGGACGATCTCCTGGGACCATGACGGAATCAGTGACTGTGTCAACGAGCACCTTGCAGCAAGTCGGGCCTCTTCCCACAGGCATGCTCGATGCGCCATTGCAAGGTATCGCAAAGGCTCTGCCCCAAGTGTTTGGGGGTTTAAGACGGCCTGACAAACCTTCTTCTCGATGCCATCGAGAGAATATTTCTGCCCCAAGCACATCCAAAGCATCTTTCCCCACCACTATCTTGGCGCCGTCTGCCAATTTGCATGGATAGCAGAAGCGGAGGATGGTATCAATGGTCTTGCCGTTCTCTGTTACGGGAATGACAGCGAGATCATCTCTGATATCCTGGTCTTTGTTTCCCTCGGCTGATCGGGGAATGTTGAAGGGGGTTTCAAAGAACGGGGATGCCACGACAGAAAGGAACAGTTTAAAGACGCGAAAATTGATACCATCGGACAAACGTAGAATGTCCGCCTTTGCACGATCAAACGGCGCCTTAGCATAGACGGGATCAATCGTTGTCCCAGACACTTATGGACCACAGTTAGTGTTATGCAGGTAATGGCGACAGTGAAACTCACTGAGAAGTTAGAACAGACAGGGAAAAAATTAAATCTTGATCCTAATACGAAATAAGCAAGCCAAACGGGTTCCCTGTTACATAGTGGTTTTGCGTACCGTGTAGGATGTCGCTGACCATGTGATCATTATACGCTGTATTTCTAGGTGACGACACAGGAGGAATCAGCGTCAACAGGACACGTGGCAACACGATGGAAACGGAAGTTGAAGCGCTCGTCGTCGCAAGTCGTCGCGGGCTTGTCATGCGTCGTCAGTGAAGCTAGTGACTCGTCACAACAGCTCGGCTGTTAACGCCCTCAAGTAGGAAGGATATGTGTCGTCCGAGTACTTATCGTGCTGCAAAGCACCCCCCCGCCAGACGCGTCAACATTGCCACCTGCAGAAAAATGTGACCGATCAGCATCAGTGGAGCTCATGACTACAGGGAGGAACAAAACAATTCGGAGACGTTCTGCAGCTTAATATACTACTAGAGATGTCTGTGGTCGAGCACTCTAGAGTGTCGTAAGACGACAACCCGCCAGGGTTCGTGACCTCCTATCTGATCACCAGACTGCTTTCCTATGCCATGACGTCAGTAACAGCAAACCGAGAGGGAGATGAACCTGCCCCTTGTGTCGATGTTATCGCGAAGCGCGAATGGACGGTATTGTGTCTGCAAACCGTTCAGAACTCGCCACAAGTTTGCAGACAATAGTCACGCAGACAAGAGATCAGATGAAATTGACTCAGTGTCCGGGTGCACCCATTCACTTCACTCAGGTGATACGGGGGGTAAGATCCACATAAGTATAAACCTCTTATCAATCTCCTGTATAGTGTACAGAGGGATTGTCATTGCATTCTAGCTAGGACGCGTGCCTCATATATCAATTCTTTTCAATACCGCAGTCAAAGAGGAATCAGAATACCATCAATCTGATCTAGGGAAGAAATGTCTGAATTCGACAAAGATACTTCTCCATGCAACGATGTCGGAGCATACCTTAGAAATAACCTCCTCCACTTTCCTTGCAGCAGTTCGGAAAAGTCTCGCATGCCCTCTGGGGTGTTTATAGAGCAACTCGGGCAGTTCCGCGCTTTGACGCTCTGGACGGTCTTCGCTGCAATGCTCTCCACAGTTGCCCTACATGGCTTGTCTCGTAGCGCCGCGGAGGTTTCCTCCATAAAGTCTTCCCACCATTGGAGCGACCGCGTTTCAAATAGAAGGTACTTCGGCGTAAGTGATTTTGGACATGTACACGTTCCACCGGGGTATTTCCCAGAAATCCACGCACAACCTTGACTGCTCCCGTAATAAGATTTGATCCACGACATATCACTCCTCAGTGCATAGACAGCATTTCCGCAACTCTGGTGGTAGGTAAGGAGCGCGAGCAGATCGCTTGAAGTGATAAGTGCAGTCTCTTGGAACCATGCAGGGATGAGTGGCTGTGTCAATGTGTATTTTGCAGCAAGCAGAGTTTGCTCGTGCGCCCGTCCTCGACGAGCGATCGCGAAGCACCTTAGAGGCTCGGCTGCGAAGATTTGGGGATTTGAGAGTGCTCAGCAAACTTTTCTTTCGATGGCGTCAAGAGAATACTTCCTGGCAGCCTCGAGGACGTCTACGACATCCTTGAGTACCTCGAGTTTGGGATCCTCAGCTAAGGTACATGGATAGCAAAAGCGGAGGAGGGTGTCGAGAGTCTTGCTGTTCTCTGACACACGAACTACGACAAGATCGTCTTTGATTTCCTGCACTTTGCTTGTTTCAGCAGGTTGGGGAGTTCAAAGAGGGCTTCGAAGAACGGGGATGCGAGGGAGAGGAATAGCTTGAAAATGCGAAAGTCGATGTTATCTGATGAATGCAAGATGATGTCCGCTTTCGCGTGACCAAAGGGCGCAGCGGCATACGTAGAACCGGCCATCGTCACAAATGTCTGTAGATAAATGCTATTACCACGACCAACAAAATTGTTGAGAACAACGGCTGGTGCCACAACTTACAAGGATGCTTATCGCAAGAGAGTGAGGGAGGCAGAAGGTTGGCCAAAAATTTATAGCCTGTTCTAATGGTCCACGAGCATTCCACCCGGCTTTGGATAATTGAAGGCTGGTACAACTCATGGCACTAGGCGATTGAAAAAAGACCAACCACACGGGTGGGTAGGGAAATGCTTCGCCTCTGGCTGGTCCAGGGTTCAGTCGCACGAGAACATTGACAGTGGCATTTTGGAACAGTGTGGGATTTGACCATAGTGGTCAGCGCGTTATTACTGGAAGACGCGAGTCGCGTGACCCACCGTGACGTACCCATAACGCGATTTCTTGGCAAATAGTCCACAACGACACGCGGAATGGGCGACCTCCTCATTGAATGCCCCATTCATCTTGATGTGGTAGCTCCACGAATTGATTTCGGTTCTGCTTCTGTGGATGCAAACGACTGGTGCATTTGTTCCTCTGTGAGCCATGCTTAGAGGGACACTTTACTGACCATGGACCGAGTCATCTTTCATGCCCTACATGTCGCAAGCCCGTCAGACGCAAAGAGGCTTTCCCCCTCTTTCTTGCCCCTGCCCAACCTGGGACTACCCTGGGTAGTCACCCGGCGTGGCTCCCGCAAACATAAATTGGTGTGTATTTTGTTTTGTATGTCTGGTCGCGATGATGACACGTCGTCATAGAAAACACAGGAGCATCCCTCGGATGGGGATCCTCCAGAGGAGGCCAGTGCATCTGGAGGTGATGCGCCACAGTCAATAATTAGACTGACTCAGTCAAAGAAAGCCTCTGCGCATTCGAAACCTTCCAAGGTGGGGATCTTCTCATGACCGTGACGCGATGGTCGGACCGTCAACAAGCCAGTAAAGCCCAGAAAACGTCAATGAAACTGGAGAGCGAAGCGAGATACAAGTCGAAGGTATGTCTACCTCGGTGATATTCATGTCATCCGTCATGTATGAGTTATTAGGCTATCATCAAATTCCCAGACGAAGAGGTTACATCAGAGTCTGGAACACGGAAGTCTGCTCGTCTACCAAAGAAGGAGCGAGAAGACGAAACGAGGAAAGAAGGAAGTTTTTTCTAAAGACGAGGAAACGGTAGATAAACCCAAGGTAAGGGATCAGCATACCAAGTGTTTTGAGTTGATAGAATTTCTCCTCGGGTAGAGTAAGGTCTGGAAGAAGGAATTCGGAGGACTAGACAAGCCCTTGCAGCAAATCAAACGACTTCATTCCATCCTTGGTGACCTCGGGATGACGCCACGGTATAGCCTGGAGAAAGCGAAAGCTATCAGAGAACGGAGGGAACTGGCGCAAGAACTCAGTGGGTAGTTCTTTAGCCGCCCGGTTTCCCAATTCGACTCTTTTATCGTACCCAGAAGACGTACAAGAGTTCGAGAAGAGGACAAAGAGACATTGAAAAGGACTCCGCAGCGCAGCCGAGACAGAAGAGCCCCCGGATCAAGACGACAGTGATGTAAATGTGCCCGAGTGAAAAAAGGTGAGTGGGTGGTATCGTGTATGATTGAAAGACGAGTCAACGCAAATTTTTTCAGCAAAACGCACAGGCAAGCATCGTGGCCTTCCTGCAGGATCAAAGCGAGGAAGAATGGTATTTGGATGGGAAACGAAATATAGTATGCCAGGATGTATATGTTTTCGCATTCTGACGGTCCAACTATTTCACGGATGCAACGTCTAATATCGTTCTACAGCATCTCCGGGAGACGTTGGAGTTCCATGGTTCCTTAAACTTGCACATGTTTTAAGGACTATTCACAATTTCGCATTCGCTGGGATTCTTTCGCATCTAAAGAGACCGCATACGACATTGTGCGCTGACAAGGTAATGTTAACACTGTTTCTTGCCCTTTCTTGAACCTCCCTGGCCTGGGTCTCCCAAGTGGCATTCGCTGTAAATTTTACTGCTTCTTGGCACATAAATCCAACTCGATCTGTCGCATAAAAATATCAGATTCTGGCCAGAAACCGTACTGGGGTGCTACTAGCAACTTCAACTCACCCGGGAAACCACCTCTTTCACTTTCCTTGTCAGAAGTCCGGAAGGGTCGCACATTCCACCTGTGACTTTAGCACAACAACCTGAGCAACTGCGATCTTTAACGTTCTGCAAGAGCAGATACTACTGGTGGTACATTCCGAGAAGGGAAGATGCCGAAGTGTTTACACGAAGAACCCTGGGCAGAATAACATGTGCAGCCTCGAGCGGGAATGAGGGTGATCAATGTGATATCTATGCGATCGTGAATCAATGGTTCTACAGGAGATTCTGTGTAATTTTCAGTGCAATGGTTACTCATCTCACCAATATTTTTTGGAGTTGGTGTGGTGCATGCTCAAGCGCTCAAGGATCTGCCATTTCTGACCATTCGTCAAGCATATGTACATACCTATGACCCTCGTGTCGTCAACGTACCTTATTGCGGACGATCTACGACAGTTTGGGAAGTAGTAAAATGCAACGAAATGATTCTCTGGTTGATTCTACACACAAAATACACGGTACAGACTCCAGAGACACATCTGACTTGGTGAGAATACCCTAGTTCCAGTTCATTCAAACTTCAACGCCAGCTCGATCTGTCGAGAGAACCTCAGGCTTCGGGATCTGTGATGCCAGGTCTCCGCGGGGGGTGCAGCTTACCTGAGAAACCGTCTCCTCTACTTTCCTCATAAATAAATCCGAAAAGTCGCGCATGCCTTCGGTGATCTTTGGAGAGCAGGCTTGACAATTTCGGGCTTTGACTGTCTGCACTGTCTTCTCCGCAGAAGCTTGCACTGTTTCTTTGCATGGTTTGTCTCGCAGTGCTACGAATGTTTCCTCCATAAAGTCTTCCCACCATCGGAGCGAATTCATGCCGAATAACGTAAATCTGGATGTATGTGGTCTTGGACACCCACAGTTGCGATGACAGACCGTGACAGTGCCACTACCCCGGCCGCTCTTGGTAACACGCCCCCCTATCCCATCCGCTATCTCATACTCCCGGTTGCCCCTGGGCTTCTCCAGCTCATGCTTTTCATACTCACATCGGCCAGACAACCATGAGCAGGCCTCTGAGCTCCCATAATGAGATGTGATCCAGGATAGATCAAGCCTCAGCGCATACACAGCATCCCCACACCTTTGGTGGTAGGTGAGCAGGGAAAGTAGATCGGCCGCAGTGATCAGTTCGATCTCCTGGAACCATGATGGGATGAGTGGTTGCGTCAACGTGTATCTTGCAGCGAGTAGGGTCTCCTCTCGCAGGCGCCCTTGATGCGCTATCGCAAAGCATCGTAAAGGCTCCGCCTCGAGGATTTTAGGGTTTGAGATCGCCTGGCGAGCTTTCTTCTCGATCACATCGAGAGAATACTTCCTGGCAGCCTCGAGAACATCTATAGCATCCTTTAGAACCTCTATGCTGGGGTCATCCGCCAAGGTGCACGGATAGCAGAAGCGGAGGAGGGCATCAAGGGTCTTGCTGTCTTCCGTCATGGGAATGACGACGAGACCATCCTTGATCTCCTGATCCTCACTTTCTTCGACAGGTTGAGGAATGCTAAAGAGAGTTTCGAAGAATGGGGATGCGAGAGTGAGAAAGAGCTTGAAGACGCGGAAATCAATGTTGTCTGAGGAACGCAAGATAACATCCGCCTTGGCGTGATCGAAAGGCGCAGCAGCATAAACCGAGTCGCCGGACATTGTCGTGGATATCTGAAGGCTGGTGTTATTGATTGAGTTGTTCGTGCAACATGAGAGAGCTCACCGGATTGATGGATGGAGAGAGAGGCTGAGGGAGAAAGCTGGATCGACCCCCCTCATCCAAATCACAAATCTATACTTCACGTACCCTTAACCTGCGTGTGAGTCTATTGGTTCCAGTCGCCACAGATCAGTCTGGAGCAACTCGTGTGGTGTGCCATATATGGTCTCCTGTGGTTCCTCCAGGCCTTTCCTTCAGAGTGTAAGCATCCACTGACATGTTTATGAAGATTTCGGGGTCACAAAGGAAGAATGGTGTCTTCTGGCTGACCACTTATTGGGGCATTTCTCTTGGTGAAAATAAGACTTAAACTGTGCAGTACCTCTGGTTTTTAAAAGAGGCGTGGACGAGACGATTTCCATAGCAGTTACAGAATATCGGAAATGAGGCGGAGAAAGGAGCTTACGCCTAATAAAGGTCTGTGGCAGGAACCACATGCCAGTGGGTGAACCAGGATGATCAACGAATAATTTCCTGCCACTGCGAATTCATAGCTCGACAGAGCACCCACGCAAACATGAAGCTTCAGTACAACAACCGTCCAAATTGGAGTATTAACTCACCAACTCTAATCCTGCGCAGGAGGCAAAGCGGAAAAAACAACCGTCTTTCTACTCTGGCCTGCTCAGTACAGTACTTGACTGTGCGGCGGGCAGCTTCAAATTTCCTATTTGAAGTTGGCAAAGTTAACTTGGTCAACCAGGATTTAACCGGAATTGTCTATCCAAATCGACATATCTTGCAATGGATAAGTGACAAGTGGCCACACTAAGACTTCAACGTTTCAACCACTAAACCCTCGATGGTTATCCTTCGCGAATTTTTGTCGTTAACACCATTCTTCTATATACAGCTTCCAGGTTGATACGTACATATGCACAGTTCAGGGGCACTATTCATTTTAGTCGCAAACCTCCTATCGTCTCACCAACTCATTAAAAATTCAAGTTTTACGAGGACCACCGCGGGGGTACAGCTCACCTCAGAAATTGTATTCTCTATCTTCCTCGCGGATAAATCTAAAAAGTCGCGCATGCCTTCGGTGATCGATTGATCCTCGGAGAGCAAGCCTGACATTTTCGCGCTTTAATGGACCGCACTGTCTTCCCTGCAATAAAGCCTTCCCACCATCGGAGCGAATCCATCTCGAATAGTGAATATCTGGATGTATCTGACTGTGGGCACCCACAAGTCTGAAAGTCACTCCTTCGTATATGCGTGTCGTTCTGGCTGTCGTAACTGATTTTATATTGCCACTGCGAGGGAGATGAACCTACAGGCTACCACTTGTGCCGATGCTATCGTGAAGCGCGAATGGACAGTATTTTGTCTGTAAACCATACAGGCCACAAGTCTACAGACAATATTTACGCAGACGAGAGACCAGATAAAGTTGACTCAGTGTCCTGGTGCAACCCATTGGTTTCACTCATGTGATACTGGACGTAAGATGCACATGAATATAAACCTCTTATCAATCTCTTGTATAACGTACAGAGCCA
>JBBPQP010001100.1:0-13236 GCA_038092555.1 Boletus subgraveolens | reverse complement strand
CTTTCTTTATGTATGAGAGCATGGTGAAAATAGCTGAAAGAGATAAAAGAAGTTTAATGGTGTTTTGGAGTCAGTTGCAATGAAGCAACTCAATTTATGTAGTGATAAGACATGACATTGGTCTATTATGTTCCATTAATGTATCAATTAATTTCTATTTGAGATGATAGTATGTATACAACATATATGTCCCACTCCAATTGATACACTGCTAAGAGCAATATTAATTAAACTTTCATTTAGTAGCTTTTAATTTGATTATTGATGTAAAATAAGAAATCACCAGCTTAGTAATTGTTTATCACACATCATGAATCTGCAAATAATCACCTGTGATTATTTGCATATTCTGGTAAGGTGTCTATAATATTGTTCATTGTATTATTGATTTGACCTGATCATCTCCTAACAACATCAGCACATGCCAATGCTAATCTAGTCTGCACATTCATGAATATTGTGGTGGCCATATCATTGAGAAATGCACTTTAGAAGTCCATCCAAAGATCTTCATAGTTGGGATCTATATATATTGACAGGAGGCTAGCATATTGATCTCATTACAATATATATAAATTGGTCACTTCCTTATATATTTTCTTTATACAAACAACTTTGATTGAATTCTTTCTCCCATAGTTCTCAGCCCATGTCTTTGCTCTGATGTTATTCAAAGTAAGTGAATATAGCCCATATACAAATGCTCATACTTGGTTCCAGAGAGAGTTGAACATACTATTCATCTTGCAGTTGTGCATAAAGGGAAGTGAATGCAGGTCTCAGTGTAACCCTTCTTTTGTCCATCAGATACAAACCATTGGATGACATTGATGGGATATAGAACAACAGATTCAAGAAAGCATAAGCTCTTGCCTTTCACATGGAGGAAACATGGTCTTTTGAATCCACATCTTCACCTTCACTGCACATACATTATGTAATCATACAACATTGTGACCAGAACTGACCAGAACTAAATACAATACTATATTTGATTGTGACCTTGTTCCATAAGTTAAAAATACCTACATTATGTTATAATATCTGATGTTTTGGTTATGTATGTCACCATTCAAGCACACTGAATTCATTCACATATTACACTGGTACACATTATTCAGCTGCTGCAGACACATCTGCATCTTTTCCATTAATTGCAATATATTTTCAATAGCCTGCCTTAATTTCTTATTTCTTCCTTTTACATTCAAGCAAGCATTCAAATTAGTTGGTCATGTTTGCATATACCCGATCTCATAGAATATTAGCTTAGATAATTGCTAAGCTAATATACAAGCCACACTTTGGCCATCTTGTTAAATACAATCCTAAGTCTCCTAGCTGTGAGACTATATAGGATTACCAAGGAATACAGTAGCATAGTATAATAGACAGTACTAGCTTAGGAGAAAATCAATCAATCTGCTTGCTTTTGCCCCCCATCCTCTCATCTGATCTCATCCCACTTCATTACTTGACCATACTTGACTCTGCGCCACAGATTATAAGCCCTACTCTGGGACTGTAATCTAATCACATGTTATCATATCTATCTACACATTTGTCACCACCATATCTAGATCATATCCAATACTGGACAACCCATGCTGCCTGCTAGCATGTCACTGACTATTCCACCACCACTGTCTGGCACTCCACCTGGTTCCACTACTAGTGGACCAAGCACTCAGGGGAATGCAACAACTGTGACTTCTACTATGCTCATCTCCAACAATCAAAACTCAGGGGTTTCTGGCTCAGCTCTTAGAGAAGCTGAAGGAATGAAGTTGGCTCATGTGGAAAACTTGCATTGCCATAGTCCTAAAAAGAAAAGAGGCTTTTGAGATCACAACATGCAGCATGCCACAGCCACCTGACCCTGATGGAGCAGCTAACTGGAAATACAAAGATCTGATTGCACAGGAGTTGATTACTACTTTGGTCAGTGATGCACAGATTATGCACCTTCAAAGGTGCATGTTCTCATTCCAGATGTGGGAGGCCCTTCATATCATCCATGAACCACATGGCCAGCAGGCTGTCATATCCACCAAGAAGGTGCTTTACAGCTCTTGGGCCAAAGAGACAGATATCACTGCATACCTTAATGAGCTCAAGGTGATGCATGAACACTTAGCCTTAAGTGGTCATTTGATCAATGATACTGAGTTCAAGTCTGTACTCATCTTGGCACTTCCACATAGCTGGGACGCATTTACCATGGCCTACCTGGATTATCAAGGTGGTACCCTGGAGAATCCCCAGACTCAACTCATAACTGTTCAGCAACTCATATCATTATTGACTGAAGAAGAAAGGTGATGAAAGGACAAAGATGATGATAGTGATTACAAGTTCTTGGCTAAATCCAGGAACAAGCTGAATAAGGAAAAGACCCACTCTTGTTGCATTTGTGGATGCACTAACCATGTGACAGCTGATTGCTGACACAAGGGGAAACCCAAATGTGGTATATGCAACAAGTTTGGGCACAAGGATAAAGAATGCTGGAGAAACCCCCTGAACAAAGGAAAGGGGAGAGTTTCTAAGGGTTAGGACAACTCAAAACCCAACCTGAAGAAGAAGGAGCATGCTGTTATAGCTACCATGAATATGGAGAGTGACACAGAAAGCCTAGATAAGGCATTTACAATGCATGTACAAGTAACTGAGAAGAATGATGAGGCCAAGGGAGCCACTTTCTCTGCTTACTCATGGATAGCAGATTTAGGTGCAACATCACACATATGTGCAGATCACAATGCATTCACAAACTACAAACCACTATTTCAGAAAGTGATTAAAAGGCTTGGTGATAGACCTGTTACCACATATGGAAAAGGAATGGTAACTGTGGTTAGCTGAACCAATACCTGAATTACCAAAATTCAGCTATCTGAGGCACTGTATGTACCTGAAGCACATGACAATTTATTGTCACTCAAGTGCATAGATCAGGCCAAAGGTTGTTCCTCCTGTGATAATGGGGAGATCACTATATGCAATAAAAATAGGACAAAAATAGCACATGGTAGAAAAAAAAAGAATTTGTACTACCTGGATGTCAGTACCAAATATCCTGAAGGGAGCACCAATGTCACCATTAAACTCAAGAGTGCATATACTTGGAAAGAGTGGTATTGCTGCCTAGGACACATCTTGATCACTGGATTATGTACACTACATGGTAAAAGCCTAGTTGATGGGTTTTCTGTATCTGATAGCTTGCAACACTTCAATTGTAATACATGCATAAGAGCAAAGGATACTTGCCAACCAGTACCCAAAAAGGCAAGCCAGTGGGAGGTCAAATTGGGTGAGATCACATATTCTGATTTGTGGGGCCCAGCTCCTGTACCAGGCCAAAAAGGGCATAGGTACATATTATATTTCATTCATTAATGAAGCAATGCAACAAGGTAAACTAATGTACCTAACTAATAAAACTGAACCTTTAAACAAAATAAAACACTACCTGACTTGGATAGAGAGACAAGGAAACAAATCTAGAGCAATCCACATTGATAATGGGTGCAAATATATTAATCATGATCTCATCACTTGATGTCTTGAAAAGGGCATTGAAATACAAACCACTGCTCCCTATACACCAGAACAGAATGGTATTGCAGAGTGATACAACAGGACTATAGTAGAATTGGCACAAGCTATGCTACTTGTACACAATCTACCACAAGTACTGTGGCCAGAAGCAATGAATCATGCATGCTATATAAGAAATTGTGCATATACACATGCAATCACTGATGCAACACCTTACCAAAAATGGACCAGCAATAGACCTGATATATCACATGTACAGGAATTTAGTATCTCTGTGTGGATCTTGGACAAACTCAATAAAAACAAGCTGAAGTCAAAGAGTCATAAACAGATATTTATTGGCTACGAGGATGGTCCTAGAGCCATCAAATACTACAACATGAAGACACAAACACTAAAGTTTCATGCAACTATCATTTTCCACTGACTAATTGTTCTTGTGTGACATCAGAACACCATTTTGAGGGGGAGTAACAACCAGAGAAATTAAACAAACCAGATTCTGATGTCAACTTTAATGTCAACTCAAATTACACCAAGAAAAGAGCTCATGATCCAGTAAATGAGCAGTGTGCTAAGAAACAGAAAGTTACAGTACAAGACAAAGATGATGCACAGCCATTACCTGATTTGGTAGCTAACCAAAATGATGTCAACCCTGAACTGCTGACTCAGTCTGAGCAGATGTTACGACCAATTGTAACAATGGTACACATTTGTGAATATGTCTTGTTCCTACTCTAGATCAACTCCGAAAGGAGTTAAGAGTGAATGGCTAGACTAAAGTCTACAGTACTGGGACTGGCCCAGGGTTGGTAGAGGGGAGGATGAGGCAGAGGTGAGGCAAGGCACAAGGAAGGGGATCTTGAGGAACAAGTTGACAACACAAATAAGTGTATATCAAGGTTAAAGAAAGAGAAGGGTATAGGCAGCGCTCCAATATATGTAGTAGATACTTTAGGGCAAGTATTGGAGCTCTAAAGATATATAAGGAAACAGGATGCATTGTGTTGCATAGCATGTGATATAAACAGGATGGATGGAAGGGGAAGACTCATAGCCGCAAGAGAGGCTATGTTGAAGGCAGTTTCTATGTGAGTCAGATATCTGTAAGTAAGAGTCATAAAGAGAAAGGAGGTGGAGAGTCCCAAAGGTGATGAGGATGGGTGTACACAGAGGTGGTGAGGCATTGCCTACCCCTTGAAGAGTGACTCGTCTAACAAGTTGGCCCAGGTGGAGGCAGAGATCTGGTAGTCATGGAGATCATGAAAGATCTCAATGAAGAGGGAAGAGCTGGAATGGTTGAGGTGGGATGGGGGGGTAACTGATGAAGGGATTGGAGTCGGGAGATGACAAGAAGGAGGTGAAGGAAAAAATGAGTAAGGAGCCTCCTCAACTGTAACAGCAGGTATATGAGGCATTTACTGAAACAGCTGTGGATAGGGATTTCAAAACTTTTAAGAAGGCAAAAGAATCCCCTCAGTAGTGTTATGACCAATGTAACAATGGGACACATTCATGTATGTGTTGTCTTATTTCTACTCTTGGTCACCCCCAGATGGAGTAAAGAGTGAATGGCCTGATGTAAGTCAGCAGTACTGGGACTGGCCCAGAGTTGGTGGAGGGGAGGATGAGGCAGAGGTGAGGCGAGGCATGAGAGAGAGGATCTTGAGGAACGGGATGATTACACAAAGAAGTGTATATCAAGGTTAAGGAAAGAGAGTAGTACAGGTGGTGCTCTAATATATATGTATAGTGTGTACTTTAGGGCAGATATCAGAGCCCTAAAGATAAATATGGAAGTAGACACATTGCATCATGTAGCATGTGATATAAACAGTCAGGGTTAAATGGGGAACCATATAGCCTATGAGAAAAGGCTATGAGGAGACAATGTCTATGTGAGTCAGAAGATGTAAGTAAGAGTCATAAGAAGAAAAGAGGAAACCTGAGAGGCGGTGATGAAAGGAGAGTATCCGGAGGTGGTGGTGGGAGTGCCTGAAGGTGATGAAGTATAGCCTCATCCCTTGAAGAGGGATTCATCTAACAGGTTGGCCCATGTGGAGGTGGGGATCTGGTAGTTCCAGAGGTCGGAGAAGATGTTGGCAAATAGAGAGGCACCAGGATGGTTGAGGTGGGATGGAGGGGTGATTGATGAAGGGATTGGAGTCAGTAGACAATGAGGAGGAGGCAAAGAAGGGAATTGATTAGAGGCTTCCTCAATTGTAACAACTGGCTTGAATGGAAAAAAGCTGTGAAAACTGAGCTGGAGACACTTTGTCAGATGGGCAGTTAGGAACTTATGGATGCATCCAAAAATAGAAAACCCATTACTGATAAATGGATATTTATGTGAAAGTACAATAAAGAAGGCAAGCTACTAAAATATAAAGCAAGACTTGTAGCTAGAGGGCTCATCCAGGTCCCAGGAATGGACTATAATGAAATCTTTGCCCCTATTGTCCGACTTGAGACCATCCATGCAATATTAGCCCTAGCTGTCCAAGAAAATTGGGAAATATAGCAAATGGATGTCAAAGGAGCTTACCTAAATGGTGATCTAAAAGAGGAAATGTACATGGATCAACCTAATGGTTTCCATGATGGAACAACTCACTTATGTCACATAATTAAGACAATATATGGGCTAAGACAATCAGGTAGAGAATGGAATCACAAACTGGACCATAAACTACAAAGTAAAGGGTTCAAAAGATTAGATAGTGATCCATGTGTCTACATACAAAAAACAAATGGGATAGAAATCATAACTGTTTGGGTAGATGATCTACTATTATTCACTAAGGGAAAACAACAAATGCAAAACCTAAAAGATGAATTAGGTAATCTATTTGAGATAACTGATCTTGGCAAGCCCAACAAACTAGTTGGCATAGAGATTCATTGTGACAGACCAAAAGGGACTCTCACAATAAAACAAATCAAATATATTAAATCCATGCTTGACAGATTTGAGATGCAAAATGTGAACCTTGTGAAGATTCTGCTTGACCCAAATATAAAACTTGAGCCGTTAGAGTCCACTGATCATGCACTTACCATAAATGGCAATTATGCATCATTAACAGGATCACTCATGTGTGCCACAATAGGCACACAATCCAATATAGCATATGTGACCAATAAATTGTGCTCATTTAATGCAAATCCTGGACTAGCACATTGGACAGCAGCCAAACATGTACTTAGGTATCTAAAAGGAACAAAAGACCTAGGTATAACTTACAAATGGGAAGAAACAAATGACAAGCATATTTTTGGATATGCCAATGCAAGTTTTGCCAGTGATTGCAACCAACTATCCACAAGCAGACATGTCATTATCCTAAATAAGGGTGCAATCACATGGAATTCCCATAAACAGAAAACTGTCACATTATCCACTGCAGAAGCTGAATATACAGCTACATATGACTGATGCCTCACAACAAATCATTTGGATAAGAAATTTACTCTATGAGATTGGGTATATGCAAATACTACCAACTACATTGCATGCCAATAACCAATTGGCAATTGTGATTGCAACCAATCTACAATATCACTGAGGATGATGCACTTTGACATTAGTAATCACCATATAGTATCTGAAGGAAGATTTGAGACAGCATGATCTGACTCAAATTTGTCCCACAAATATCTTAACCAAAGTATTAGTTCATGAGAAACACATCAAGCATGCCATAAGCCTCAGCCTAAGTGCAGCTTGAGGGAGAGAGTTGTATTAGCTTAGATAATCACTAAGCTAATATACAAGCCACACTTCAGCCATCTTGCCGAATACAATCCTAAGTCTCCTAGCTATGAGACTTATATAGAATTACCAAGGAATACAGTAGCACAGTATAATAGTGTACACATTATTCAGCTGCTGCAGACACATCTGCATCTTTTCCATGAATTGCAATACATTTTCGATAGCCAGCCTTAATTTCTTATTTCTTCTTTTTACATTCAAGCAAGCATTCAAATCAGCAAATTTCCAGTACATGTCTGCCCACATTTACTTTGTCCACCACATTGCTTCTTTGTGGTGATCTTCAAGATCTCTGAGCCACTCCTTTGCACTAATCATTATTCTTGCACAAGTTCTTTGTGTAACAATGCTTTATATTTCTTTTTCTTAGTGGATATCACATGTTGCTGTCACATTACCAATTCTTTTCTTCCAGGAGCTCTTTTTCACAAGTTTTCAATTAATCAAGCTAGACTTTCATTTCACAAATTAAACACCATTAATGTACCTTCATCTCTTTGGTTTGGATCTTTCAATTATGTAGATGAGATCATCTCGATGTCCATAACACAATCCACTCCCACATTTTAGGCTATTGTGAATTGATGGTAAAAATGGATTTGAAATTTGAGTAATGTATAATTACATTTTAATAAAGCAATGCTTTCTAATAAATAACTTACTCCAGTGATGATGATAACAAATGCCACCATGGGCATAGGTAGCTGGTCACCTGCCAAAAGCCCAGAATGCTCAACTTCCAAAAGAAAGATTGATATTGTTCATAGAATTCAATCAACCCATAAAAAATCAATGGATTGGCAAGAAAGTGAAGCTATGTATAGACCAAAAATCATATGTGTGTGTGAGAATAATAGAAATATGTACATTGCTTACCTCTTAATTTGAGACATGATGGCAAAAGGAAAAATGATGAATCTCCAATGGTTCATTCAAAAAGCAAGTTTTTAGCCCCAAGGGTAAAAGTAGGCAGCATAGAAAAAGCATTGCTACTTTTCATCTGCTGAAAAAGGTGGTGAGTCTTGGTAGGCTTTTTATTTGCAAAGATGGATGGGCCTTTATGGACAAAAATACTATTTCACATAAGTTTGTGAGCAATTGCAACACTTTCACATGCTTGCAAAATATTGTGGTTATGAAGTTAGTCATTGAAAAATATTTACTTATTTTGTCCAATAAAGCAATTGTTTCAGGGTATGCCACTAATTTTGCATTAATTTCAGTAGTAGCTTTAATATAAGAAAAAAACTAACCAATAATATCAGGGTATAACAGATATCAACATCTGTTGATCTCCTATCCAAACACCAGTGGTAGATGTCTTCAAAAGGCTGGAATGCTTTTAAAGAAATATGCCTTATGATGCTTTTGAGAAGGTGAATTGCAGCATGGTGAATTTCTGAGAGAAATGCCAAAGAACCACCTTGGGATATTTCCTTCCCACTACAAAAGATGGTGGCAAGGATATTGGAGTGAAGATGAGAAAATACATACACCAGATTGAAGCTCTCTTTTCAATTGCTCAGATGATCTGAGGTTGAAAATCAGAAGGGTCATCAAATGTAGTTTGGATAGCTGTAACCATTAAATCTAGATACATACTGTAAATATGAACCTACCTGTAGCTATGTCCACATTTAAGGTTATAAGCAGTATATTTTCCAATACATGGAATCTTTGGACCATGGACCAGATGACATCCTGAGTGGATGCTATATGTACAAATGGAATCTCCATTCAGGTTCCAAACAAGCCTTTGTGGATGCAGCAAGGATTCAGCTATTAGGAATTCCTAGATAGACTTGAAAGGCTCCTGTTTCCACTGGTAAAGGAGCTACCATTGGAAACTCTTGAAACATATCTGAATACTAAAAATATAGGACTTTAGGATTATTAGTATACTAATATAATCTTCAAATTACTGTCAAAAACTTTAATGTCTTTAGGTGTAAGATTTCATAGATATCAGTGGAAATTTTCCAAATGAACATGAGTCTAGCTATCAGGAGAACCTTTTTGAATCTGTAAGTAATATATATTGCTAATCATTATTCTAAAGTCCTATATTTTTAGGTACAATGTTTTATAGATACTAGTGGCAGTTTTACAAACTACTGTGAGTCTGGTTATCAGGAGAATGTTCTTGCATCTGTAAGTCATATATATTTCTGTAATTCCTCTGTGCCTTGTTCATTCATAAGGTGTATTCTCTCTTTTCAATGTCTCTTCTCTGATAATATGTACATACATAGCAAATACTACCATCTGTGTACATCTTGTATATTACAATTGGCAAGGACCCCTTATTATTTTCTCCTCCTCCTCCTCCTCCTCCTCCTCCTCCTCCTCACCACCAACAATCTCCTTCACCTTCATTGTTCCCTTCACCGTCCATTGCCCTGGACCATCCAGGATCCTCACTCTTCGATAAGATCTTCTCTAACCTCCACAATCTTGAGATTCCCAGCAGTGCCTGGGCTGAACTGCTAGACAAGATCCTTTTTGAGGGATGATGAGGCTGTGCCTCATCACCTCTGGATTTACCCTTTCTCTGTTTTCTTTTATCTATGGCTCATATTAGCTGTATACTATTACCTCCACAACAGACACTGCCCTTCTCTACCGCCTTCTCTTACAGGCAATACATTTCCTGTTATATCCACTGTTTACTTATCATGTGGTATATGACATGATGTATCTCTTTCCTATTTAGACTTTAGGGCTCTGCTACCTACCCTAAAGTCCCTACTATATATATTAGAGTGCTGCCTGTACCCTTCTCTTTCCTTAACCTTGATATATACTATTCTATGTAGTCATTCCATTCCTCAAGATCACCCCCCTCTCATGCCTCAGCTCTACCTCATCCTCTCCTCATTACCACACAAGGCCAGCTCTTGTCTCTGCCTAGCTGACACTAGTTGTTCTACTCTAACTCTTTGGAGTTGATCCAAGTAGGGAACAAGTGACATACACAGACATGTACCATTGTCACAGTTACAGATTGTGAATATAACATTGTGTATCCATTTTCAGCTGTAAGCAGCAGGGTCTTAAATGGATGATGGTAGATGTTATGACCAGTGTAACAATGGGACACGTTCATATACGTGTCATCTCATTCCTACTCTTGGTCACCTCTGTATGGAGTTAAGAGTGAACAGCCTGACATAAGTCAGCAGTACTGGAACTGGCCCAGAGTTGGAAGAGTGGAGGATGAGGCAGCGGTGAGGTGAGGCATGAGGGAGGGGATCTCGAGAAACAGGATGACAACACAAAATAGTGTATATCAAGGTTAAGGGAAGAGATAGGTACAAGCAGCACCCTAATATATATAGTATGGACTTTAGGGCAGGTATCAGAGCCCTAAAGATAAATAAGGAGATAGACATGTTACATTGTGTAGCATGTGATATAAATGGACAGGAATAAATGGGAAAATGAATAGCTTACAAGAGAAGGCTATGAGGAGGCAATGTCTATATGAGTCATAGGAAGTAAGTAAGAGTCAGAGGGTAAGATGCCCACAGGCAGTGGAGATAGCCTCATCCCTCAAAGAGGGATTCATCTAATAAGTCAGCCCAGGTGGAGGCAGGGATCTGGTAGTCCCAAAGGTCATGGAAGAGTTTGGAGAATAAAGTAGCGCTGGGGTGGTTGAGATAGGATGGAGGGGTAAGTGATGAAGGAATTGGAGTTGGAAGGTGACAAGGAGGAGGTAAAGGAGGAAATTGGTTAGGGGCCTCCTCAATTGTAACAGTAGATAAAAATAAGATTGTCATCAAGTTTGATGATCATTGCCAAACAACTCATACATATGGCCAGCCATGGTATAGTGTCCACATTTGGAAATATGACATGCATATTCTGATCATGTCTGTTAAACATCAATGTGATTGTGTCATAGATGATAGCTAAAACATGGATTTATAGTTCTTGAATCATATTATGAAATGTGTAAACATCAAGATTGACCATTTTGTTGTTATATTGTCCAATTGTTGGTTTAATATACCTGTTTCCACAAAGTAATATATATGTTGATCTGTGGAAATAGCAAGGAACAGTTTTAATCTAGATATTTTTGAAAATCAATACACATGTCTATTTGTGTGAACAATGCAAACCATCACATCTGCAGATCTTTTTGCAGGAAAAATAGCTTGTAAAGACCATTATTATAGATTTTGGATGGAGTTCATGAAAACATGGAAATGATCAGATGTGTTCAATAGCATGAATTGGTGTCACAACTTTGACAAAAATAAAAGCAGAAATAGCAATATGGAAATTATTTTGTATACATTAATTGTACATAGAGTGTTGTACATACATATGTACATTTGGACTATATGTCCTAGTTAATAAAGACAACTCTATCACCCTGATTCAACTCCCTCTCTTGATAGGAATCATCACTTTAGTTCCTCCCTCTTCCTCTTCTTGCAACCACCAGTAATTGCTCTATGAAAATGATAGTTCAGGCTATACTATCCACTTCACATTTTGTACAATAGCTGTCCTTATGGGTTTGACATGCTTTGTATGAAAAGATGGCATTAGCATATCTCATGCTTCTTTGTTAGTGTCCATCTTCATTACTATTACAAGATAATTACTAATATGCTCCAGAAAAATATCTCACATCCTAATAATCTGTTTTCCTGAAATCTTAAGCCTAATGTGCAGAACACTCAGCTTGTCCATGAGTCTGATAGCAGATTTCACATGGGTTGCAACAGTGATGGAGACTAACATATCAAGACCATCCCCTCAATGTCACCATCAATACATATGGCCAAAAAATTCAGTTAGACAAGACATACTGTATGCTTATTTTGCAGAGCCTTTGATTGGTTCTGGCCTTGCTTCACATACTATGCAATCAAAGGACAATATATACTCCCACTGTTTTCTTGATGGCACAGTAGTTGAGCCACCATCCATATTCTGTCTAGTTAGTTGTCTGATTTCCATAATAGTATCAGTCTGCTCACTCTGGAGTTCATTTATGTATTTGCACAAGTGCAATATATACAAGTTTAGTACTTTTGTAATTGTGATTTTTCAACTGATGCCTTGCTTTGCAGCCATGCATGACAGACTACAAGCCCACATTTGATCAGGACAGAATGTGATGGAGGAGACTTGGATAATACAAATCAAATGCATAGCTCATTGACAAGCTATGCATCACATATGTAGTGAACATACATAGCATGCCCCATGCTCTTTTAGCACAAAAGGTGATTAACACACTATATATGTATATGTATGTATGTAGACTGGAATAGAAGACACAATTCTCCCACATCTTTGAGTCATGTAATATACTATGAAAACTTTTACACAAGAGTAATAGTGCAACTTGAAGGTATGTCAAACTATGGTAATTAATCACATAAAAGATGTGATCAATTGATCCTCCTTCCACCCAGTTCCCACAATAATTCAGATTTAGGAACTCAAGCCAATTCAAAGCATGATGAGCTGGTTGAAACCCTAGACAAATGCCATACAAGTATGATAAAGATTAAAGTTGTAATCTATGTCAATGAGGAGCATGAACTGAGGCAGACATACCTATCCAAGGAAAGCCTCCCATATAACTTAATCTTCTGTTTTCCATACTTGCTGGATTTTACATATACTGTTATGACTATGACCAGGGGTAGTTGTACAAGTAGACACGAAGCATAGTCTGCCTTATGCCTAACCCTTGTGAGCCCTAACTCGTAGGGTTCCTCAGGCTTGATGGGAAGCCTGGAGATGAGCAACAAGAGATACTAGGAAGAGAATTTCCAGAGCAGTGGTAACCAAGAGTCCAAGATGAATAAGGTTGGATGACCTTGACCTGTTACAGTTTTGGTGCACTCCAAGTCTTTTTCTTCTTCCCA
>JBBPQP010001099.1:0-13244 GCA_038092555.1 Boletus subgraveolens | reverse complement strand
CCCCGCATCTGAATCCCAATCGCATACACGGCAGATGGGAAGCAGTCCGAGCCTCCCTCGGTCTTCCGCCCCTTCCTCACGATATCGTCCTCACACCCGGACCCGACTCAGCCTTGCCATTCCCAGGTCGTTCCGACAAACGAGCATCACGCTTCGATCTTGGCAGAAAGCGGCGGGCAGACGAAGCCGTTCGCCAACGTCCTCGGTTACATTTCGCTCACGATACACGACCCGCTCAGCCCGGCGAGACAGAAACAGAAACAGGGGCAGTCCGCGCCACAACCCCCTGGCACGTTACGACAGAAAGAAAAGGTCCACCACCCGCCAGATAGCCCTAACCAGTACCCACGAATTGATACACGAATGGAAATGCTAGAGTCACTGCATGCAAAGATATTAAGCAAGCCTTTTTACGTAGAGCATTGTCCTAGATCATCGTCTCTATTCGTCCATTGATGCAAGTTTCTCGCCTGTTGAGTGTGCCATCTTACCCTTCTTCCACACGACGAAATCATCTAGCAAGGTAGGCCAAGCCTAGAAAGAGAAAGGCGTGCGTTGGGAGAGACCACGAATGTTGCAGAAAGGACGTACCCCGTCGGCTTCGTAGTTGCTGAGATCTCCGTTGATCGTCTGGCAGAATTCATATACCTACGAACTCCAATAAGTATCACCTTTTCGGAATTACATCATTGAAGGATACCCACCATATTCCAAATATCTTTGTTGGCGCCTTTATAGGACCCACTTTCCTGTTGAGCGTCATGACGGCGACTTGAGACATAGAGGAATACCGCTCACGCTCAAGAACTCGATCAACTCAGTTGTAATCGGATATCTCGGAGCCAGTAATACCGACCATAGCGCCATAGCTGTCTATTCGCGTATGAGGACATGCGAAACACCACAAGTCTAAAGTTGGTCACCTCTATGTCTAAATTCCTGCTTTGTCTGGGAGCAGGGTCAGCACAAGTAGCGGGATGGTACTAGGTACTGACGGTGGCTTAGAAAGCGTGAAACAAAATTGATATAGCTCTGCGAAAGCACCGTTACAGTTCGACGCATACTGCCAATAACGCGCTCTATTGTAAGGTTCCTGAGAGTCAATTCCATTCCGCTTCTTGACGGAAGATAACGAAGAAACAGGTGTTATCGGTTCCTTGTCATAGATGACCAGGTCATCTAGCTCCTTCAATGCCATTGCCAAGACCGGTAATGTCGAAATTCTAATGTACACGGTCAGCTAACCTCGCCAATGTAGAGTAGTCCATGCACATACCGCAGAGCTTCAGTTCCCTGGAGCCACTCTGAACGACTGAGTTTGGCCATTTCCTTGGCCTTGAATTGCCACGCCAGGATGAGGGGCTGGGCACCTTCCAGTGATACACCAGCCTCCGTGCATAGCCTTTCCACACCTCCTGGTCTTATTACGTCAGGGTCGTCATCATCCGTAAAACCCTTGAAGAGTGCTTGTGCTCGTTGTGGCGTATACTCAATCCTGGTCGGTACAGTCGGCTAGTCAGTTGCACAAGTGTCAACGTGGTAGCACTTTGACACACGCGAAAAAGACCCACGGGAGTTTTCTTGGGCATATCCAACTCATCACTGGGTGCGAGTTTGTTAGAAACACAGCACAAGAAGGACGAGAGGCGCATGCGGGGAGGTAACCAGGCGACGCTTGAACCCGATCACCCCGGTTGATGTAGGAGATAGAAAGGTGACCCAGGCGTGGCGGGAGGGGTTTAAACGGACCAAAGGTTGACTTACTCGCTCTGCTGTTGGCTCGTGGAGGAGTTGAGGGGCTCCTGTGACGGTGGCAAATTGACTATGGAGCATTCTAATTAAGCAGGCTGGTGGACTTACGTCATCAATTCTGGGCCGGGTAAATTAGAATTAGCCGTGCCACAAGCAAGACGGGGACCTACCCAAAAACTCGTGGACCTGCCTTTGTCCCTCGAGCCTGCTTGCTTGCTGCACTACTCTTCTTACCTGTTGCTTTAGTCTTCTTGGATGGCGGCTATGTGCATTCCTCGCTGAACTTAATTGAGGGTTCCGTAAAGCAGAAGAGAAGCCACTGACCTCTACGGGGTTACTGAGTACGCCGCCACGGTGGTAACTTACTGTCAGACTACGCGATAATAACACTGGCAGAAGAAATCACGCACGACACGCCCGCTTCCTCAGCTACGTTGGTTGCACGATTTGTTCCCCGGGCTGCAAAAATGGTTGGTCCGGCCGCACTATGCATGACCCTGAAAACGCTCGGATCTTACTCGTTTTAGATGATTTCTTGGTCGATCGCGTCGTCGGGCCCATGGCGGCCGTGTCAGCGTCCGCACGTTTACGCTGCGTGGCCAGTGAGTATGAAAATGACACATAAGGCAAAGGAAGCAGGACAGACCTTGGGCGGCATGTTTGACGGAGCTATTCGACAAAGACGGGATGGTTTGAGCGCCCTCACTACAAATTCCGAAAAGGAGGGCTCAGCTAATTGACGCGCTATTTCTTTTGCGTCACGAATAGCATGACAGCACGTGATCATGTGACACAATGTACCAGCGTGACACGCGTAGATAAGTGCACGGACCGTACAACTCCGCGTTATTCACTTTTCTCGTTGTCATGGATGCTCAAATATTCAACGCAAACCCAACCATATACGTATCGCGAAGGTCCGCAAGAAAGTCGCGGTTTGAAACTGGTCAATCTCTCTGGGTAGATGATGACGAGGACAGGAGCAACAGCACCGATGTTGAGCCGATTGACCAGGACGAGATATACGGTAATCCACCTCGAACCAATCCACAGAGAAGGACGTGCTTGACCCTTTCCTCTCAGAACTTATAAGATCCATTTCTGACCCCGAGCATCCGAACACCTTGGAAGAGCTCCGGGTGGTATCAGCTGAGCAAATCGAGGTTGAAGAAAACCACGTCGTCATCGAGTTCACACCAACCGTACCGCACTGCGGCATGTCGACTCTTATCGGTATAACGAACTCTCTTTCCGTCTCTCGACCAATGCAGGCTTACCACTGGCTGTCCCTCAGGGTTGTGTATCCATGTGAGACTATTGCGCAGTCTTCCACCGAGGTTTAAAATCGATATCCGGGTAAAGCCTGGCTCCCATCAGAGCGAGCTGTCAGGTGCGCTTTCCCGCATAAATGACACAAGTACTCGGAAACTTACCCTTTATCTAGTGAACAAGCAGCTTAATGACAAGGAGCGCGTGGCAGCCGCACTCGAGAACCCCACACTTTTGGAAGCTGTCGAAAAGTGTCTCAAGACTGCAGGGTTACCGAGTGATGTATAATGCGTTCATGCTACATTGGTATCGCTGTACAAGTCACTTTCTACATATCATCGCGCTTATTAGGAGGTTAAATCTATAGCAGAGCCAAAATCAAAATCAAACGATGTACGTTGTAATGGTGCCAAGGCGAAAGGGAAAAAATCCTAGTCAAGATAGGTGCGCAACCGTAGAGGTCCCTCGCCGGCTGCTACCCTCCGAGTAGATTGGAGCACTGAAATCAACTGTGGTCAGTGCCAGAGTCGTGACCATGGCCGCATCGGGTGTCGTATAGTCGTCGTCGTCGTCATCAAAGTCATCTGAACCCGACGCACTCCGAGAGCAGCGGTAGATGAGAGTCACAACCACGAGAAGATTACAGCTGATGGTAGAACAGGCTACCTGGGTGTATCGCGTAAGCCTAGGACTCAAAAAAAACTCCCTGATACAGTCATACCTCGATGTCGGTGGCCACTACAGTGAGGGACAGCATACCCATAAGCTGACACACACTACGAAATATTGACGCCATCGTCACGATGACGTTTGAAGAAAAAATCGCGATCATCATTGTTCGCTGCCTCGTTGGAAGATTTATGCTCCACAGCAATCGCACAGCCAAGGAGATAAGGATCGAATCCGAAATACAGTCCGCTAACCACATCTTCAATTTGACGCCTGATGGACGATGTGCGTACTCACTACACAACTGGTAAACATACATCGATTTAGGCAATGTGCGTCCGGGTTTTGTGTAAAAGCCGGTCTCCTTGAGCCAGCTTAGGTCTCGAGTGAGCCACCACAGTTTCATCGCCATGAATGTCAGGAACATCAGAGAAAAGAGGACGGCCACCGCGGTCACGATTCGGCGCATACGCTCTGCTGGATGAGCAATGCGAGCTATTGAGAACAGTATACTCGTGCGTGCAGCCCTCAAAGCAAATGGATTTAGCAACGAACGAGCGGAGTAGTCGCGTAACATACTTACCACATTACACAAGTCAACATCACGGTGTATCCCCAAAGTCCAACGACTGCCACCCCCCAGTCTGGTTGTGTGAAGTCGGATACTCGATAGTCTCTGTAATAAGGTCTGGTACGCACCACCTTTCAGATACATCCACTCGAAGGTCAGGAGTAGATTAGCACAAACGCATGCAACGAACGCCCACGCATCCTCCCACCATAAACGCCGAATTTGCAGTCGGAACCACAAACGAAACAGCGACGCCAGTATTCCAATAGATTGGAAAACACTGGTTCCGACTGTAAATTAGTCAAACAGTGAAAACCCGAGAAAATGGAGTAAAAACTTCGTATGTACACCACCGTGGACTCGGAAAATTGATACGTAGCGCCCATCCTGGTGCCAGGGTTTGGTAGAAGTCAGATTTATAGTCACGCATTCTGACCCTACAGAACATAGTATCGATGCCGTCATATTCCGGCCCTGAAAAACTGACCGACATGCTGTGCCGGGGCGAGGCCTCCATGGCAGGCACACGTACGTAGACAGCGCAAAGTGGATACCACGATCAGACCCGGCTGAGGGTCATTTTACTCATCTCTGTTGGCGACCCCGCCGGCGACAAGACTTCTGAAATTGCTGAATCGTCAGGTTGTTCAAGAGGTATCATAACATTACCCACCCAGGAAGCACGGAAAACCATGGTAGGAATGAGAATGCGGGGCGAATGAGAATATATGGGAGAAAGCAAGATTCCCAGGGGGGTAACCGTGTATCCCTCTGAGCTTAATTATGAATATTACCCTGGTGAAGAACATGTACCAGATCCTTAACTTGATTGTTGGATGTTTGATTCTAGTATACATGAATGCGCTGAGCGCAGAGAGCCAGATCGTGATGTGATCCGGGACTGGTGATTATAAATTGACATTATTCATTGTTCAGGCTTCGTCGCAACTGTATCTTCGTAATATTTCTCCGTATCACCGGGACGGGTCGAGGTGGGACCGTCGTTGAAAATATTGTCAAAGGTAACACCATCGAAGGCGTTTAAATCTATAATTGTAGTGAGCTGAAGGGTATCTTCTGGAATACTGGGCGATTGTGAGCTGGGAAAGTTCGCGTTACTTGTGGCGGCGTGGCGGCGGCGGAGCATACGATAGACGAGTGTCGTAATAAAGAGTGAATTGCATACAAACAGGGAACAGGCAATCTGTCAGATAGAGTGTGAGAATTTGGTGGTTGTCAATGGCATGACGGGATCACATACATGCACGTCAATTGCCACAGTGATGAGGGGTGAGACATTGAAAAGCTGACATGCAGCCCGGAAAGAGGATACAGCAATAATTAGGATGCTGGACGAAAATGGTGCAATGATTAATCGTCGTTGGAAGCAGGGCAATTTTACGGAACGCAAAGAATAAATGGGAAGGCTGATTAGTATGCAATCGGATAGGATGTCTACTGTGTCCCCAAGTTAGGATGCAGTAAACGAGCACCGAAAAAGACGTACCAATCAATTCATATATCGCAACTGCCTGTATCCCCTCCCTATCTCGTTGACTTGAACTAGTGTACCAGGGATGGCCAGGCACGTATCTCCCCACGAATGTTATCACCAACGAGAACCACATCAAGGCAAACAGACCAGCGGTAAAAATCATCACTCGACGAAAGTTACGCGAGGGTGACGTGATGCGGAATATTGACAGTAGAATGCTGAGTCTCACCGACCTGCAAAAAATGTTGAGTATGTAGATCTTCAGGAGAGATAGAGTGGACGACGGACCAGATCACGGTAGGATAAGTGAGTATATATATCCAGAACGAGATCACGGAAGGTTGGCCAGCTGGATGTGTCGGGTGGATGACCAGCGGACAAAGGGCGGATAATCTTACCCAATTCAAAATGTAACCAAGAGGTGACCACACAAACGACACTCCCGATCAATGCAACAAGCACACATGCATCCTCCCACCAAAACCTACGTATCGCATAGCGATGGATCACTCTATAAATAGCCAACACTAGGGCTATGGCAGTGAGAGTGCTTGTGAAGACTGTAGTCACTTGATGAGTCCGGTATATATGAATTGATGTGATATTCTCGCTCACTTTTGAGGCTCCTCATAAGAGAGGAAGCTACGAGCATTGTTACAGTATTACTGTGTTTCAAATGGAGGTGATCGGTCGATGGGTAGCTCGCACCGTGCAGTCCTGGAGTCGCGAGGTGGTTTGGCAAATAACATGCCACCTTCGACCTTGATCCTTAATATCAATACTGACCAGCGTAAGTGTCGTGGGACCGTGCCAACGGTGCCATCCAGTGTGGTCGGAAGATAGTATTATGAGAACAGCCGGCGCCGCCGATCGATCCACATTGATCAGGCTCAGTAACACGAGAGCCGCGTGGCCAGAATGATGCCGCCTCATTCCCCTGGAACTTGGAAGCGATGGCCAAGGTTCGCGCCATGGATGGTTTCATTATATAAGCGTCCTGTAGTTGTGGCCAGCCTTCCAGTTTTCTCTCGGCCCTTCTTAGGCACCCAAGCTTTTCTAGCGTAGTCAGCCAATCACATCTGTTGTTTTCTTACTATAATGCCACACGGAGCGCTCGAAGTTCACAGGAAAAAGTCCCACCACGGTGTCAGTATAGTCGCATGTCCCGCTATTATTTTGCAGACTTGGGTGAAACACCGATCCAGAAATGATGCGCTTACCATCCTGGCTTCTTCAAACCGGAACCACACCACTCAGGGGGGCCTACCTAGCAATGGCCAGCCGCCTTTTTCTCTCTGACGACAGCACGACGTGGTCTCATCGTTACTTCTGGACTTGTCCCATGTATCCCGTATGATGCATCCTGGGCCTGAGCTCTCCAAACAATTGGCCGAGTGCTCTCTGGCACGATCTGTGCTGTTACTGTTACATAGTATTACTGGCTCTTCTCTCGCTGTCACGATACTCCCAGCGACATAAACGGATCAACGGAGTTGATTATTGTTTCACACCATTGTTTGTATCGAAGCCATGTGTGGCAAGATATATCTCGTAACGTTTTCTCATGATATCACTTCTTCCACCGACCACGGCTTTACTCACAACCTTACATATCGCAGCCAACGCTTGGCGGACAACGTGGGTATTTTCAGTCGAGTGGATGGCTAGAGCTACAATGATTGTGGGAATAGGAAAAAAAAGCTACAATATATGTAAGTGTGAGCTTGGGATGCGGCTACATGCTGAAACCGATCACTGGTAAAGTCAATGGTCGGATAATAAATAGATGTCCAGTGCGAGGAGCCTATCGCTGCTCTGAATGAAGCAAGAGAACTTGGAAAAAAATATATGAGGGTGTATCGAACGAAGAGGAAGAAGAAAAAAGTCAAACGATTCAGTCATCGAGCAAAAAATCCCAGTCGATGCCGCGACGCATTCCCTCGGATTTCTTCGAACCGCCAAACATTCGTTTCAACGTCTCCTTTCGGGAATTCTCGGGTGCATTAGCGTGAACATCCCACATGCGGAATGTTACGGTACCCATGGTTTGGACGACCACCTCGTCGGTATCCCACTGGTCGCAGGTATCTTCATTGAAGCGAACATTTGCCATAATGCGGTTTACAAAACCAGCAGAGTACGATGCCCGGCCTGAATGTCGGATTTGACCTTTGAAGTCAGAGGGGAGCCATACGGTAACATTGGACATATCCGCCCGGACCTCCAGGTAAAATTTGCATCGAGGCACGGGTCGACACTGATCATCCCATCTGTAAGATTTCCCACCAGAAACATCAAAAATCAGTGACTCACAACTTTCAATTTTATAGGCGCAGCGGTAGCAGCGATGAACATGTTCAAACGGTGGTCCACCGGCTGTTGTCTTGCGCGGTAATGCGGTATAACAAGAGACATGTCTATGGTTTCTTGGGTCTCCAGGATGAAATCCCAGTCCCTGGATGCATGGTAGTGGATTTTATGCGTGCCACGGGGTCCTGCATGCTATGATAGCATGATCAGTTGGGCAGAGCACACCAATGCGGGGGTACATACCAGCATACCAGGCTTGCCGCTTGAGGAAGTGCTCTATCGATCAATTTAGAAACTAGAACCTTCAACACATGTACGATATGACTAACCTCCGCGGACGAGCAATAACTTGCCATGGCTCCCTCCAAAAAGCGAGGAAAAGGGAGGCAAAGGTGAGAGACAGACAAAATGCGGGATGTGTCGTCGGGAACGTGTCGAAACCGAGCAAACACGGGGTTATATGTGTTTGATATAAGCGACCCATCAGGCAATTAGCCGTTCCCCCCCTTGTGCCCAAAAAGGAAGGTGTTGTATCCTCCTTGCGGACCAAAAACAAAAGGAGGTCGGCTACTTGAGCGCTCCGCAGACAGAAGCATGCGGTTTCCTTTGTTTCATTACGGAGCTAAAAGAACACCCCGTTATTTTCGTCGTTGTCCCACATTCCGGTGAATTCTGTCCTAACTATCCCAGACAACAGCTCGGTTGCGTGCCGATGAGACACGCGGGCTACTCTGCTTCAAGCATTACTTACATAAATTCAACAGCTGGGGCTGTCAAACACTACAGGATTGTAAAGATTTATAATAAAATCGGTACAACAGAGTTCAAGTTGGTCAGATGGCGGTAAGCGAGCCAGCGCCGCGCCAAAAGAAGTTCCAAACTACGTCGTACCGAAGATCCGGCGCACATGGCGACCCACACGTGAGCCGATGTTCTCACCGCCATCATTCCCCGGCAACGGCATCAGGTGTAGTTCTATGTTGCCTTCTGTATGGATGTATACTTCGTCGTCGTCCTCCGCTACATAGGAATCTGGCCTTATAAGCCCACAGCGTATGCGGTCACGAAATGCACGGCAGTAGCGGGCATGTCCCTTGTGACAGGAGCCGTCGTGGTTCTTGACATTGACAACACCTCGAAAGAGTGATGGCAATGTCACTTTCACGTCAGCCCCACGTGCAAAAATGTAGAGCCGAAAAAAATGAGTCTCAGCACCGGAGAGCCGATACTTTGGTAGAAAACATTTCACATCAGCCATTGGTCGGTTTCCACAGGGAATGCAGGATGAGGTGTCAACTCACCACAGTAGTACCGATTGGACCGGACAGACTGGACAAATAGATCACTGATTTCGCAAAGGGTGGCGCGTCGCATGGAAGTGGCGCAAGGAGCACTAGCTTTGCGTTGATACGTTGTCGCAACGAGGTCGCTTGGAAAATAAACTGGTCACCAAACATAGCATCCAGTTTTCGAGGGAGGAATTGCTCAGTGATGGTCTCCACTTTTTCGTTCTGAAACCTGAGATTAAGCAGCTGTCCCACGTGGTCATGTTGCAGTCAACGGACCTCTAGTGCGGTGTCTGGCCCAATCGAGAATGAGCTTAAATTAGTAAGGAGCTAGATAAACGCAGGCTCAGTTGAACTCGAGACACTCTGGATCAGGTAGTGCTCACTGAAAGAGTTTGCGAGATCCTGCTCATATCGTTAGATGACTTGAAATTGATGGTGAGTCGTTCTGACCCAATAGCGGGTTATATACTACCTTTGCCACTCGCCAAAGCGTCAAGCGTCATAGTAGTATCCGAAGAAACAATGCAGTTGAGCACTTGCCCCAACGATGCGTGATGTGGATGGGCATTTGCTTACGTGGGGGCACAATGCTCCCAGTGAATTGCCAAGCCAGATCAGACAATGCAAGCCGGAAGGTGCCTTTGACAGCAGCCAAGGTGCTGGACCATCTCGACTCCACGGGTTTGAATGGAAACTGCTAGGCTCAAGCAGCGAAATCTCACCTTGTACTTAGTGTCAGACGTTGCCAAAAATAAATCTCACCAAAGATCAATTGTTGCTCACGGGATGGCTTGATTCTGATCGTGACTACCACTCAAAAACCGTGATGTCATGATATAGATGCGCCGCTATTTAAATTTGCGATGTGAAAGAGAACGGACACCTAAACCTACAGCCTAGAGATGTTCTTCACAACTGTCTTCAACTACTTCCCGAGAGACATCACCTGACATTGGACGATTAGATCTCTGACGCGCTTCCTCGATAAGTCTACTAAATTCCTCTTTGTGTGAAGCCTTGATGGCTCACTAATCAGTCGAGTATCAATGATACAAAAACCAAACTCACTTCATGAGCAGAGGGATCCTCGACTACGTATTTGGACCCTTTCTGACGCTCTTCCCATGCCCTCAACTCGAGACGTAACTCCGGTAGGGTCTTACGACCCATGATCTTGTCAAGATTTGCATTATACATCATAACCCATCTGATTAGAGGGTTGAGTCTTGACAAAAGTGCTCACAAGCAGAGACTACCTTCGATGTCTAGCAATCCGTGTGTTTCGATCCCCACTCACGGGCAGTTGTTGGGAGGATAAAAGTTCTCTTATTGCTTTATCCTTCAGGACGTCGTAAGAGACCTTCGGTAGTCGTTCCATTGTGTCATCTAAATCACTTGGTGTCAGAGCCAGAATTGAGTTTTAGCTTGAATATCAAGGACAACTAATCACCTGCTATCCTTGTTTTTGCCTTTCATCGACTTGCTACCAAGGAGCTTCGACCACTGTGATTTTGCATTTGGGTTCGATGAATTGTTGGTTTTGGAAAGCGGTTTCTGATGGCAATCCGGTCCATCCATGTGGGTATTGATCACTTGAAATCCTACAGAGTTGCCGCATATAGGACATTGAACTAGTGAATCAGCTGGATGACGACCAACGATGAGGAAATGGGGAGTCGGAGAGCATGGACACACTCACGTTGCATGGACAAGAGTTCCTCCTCTCTTGGATCCGAGGATGGTTCCATATTCGCCCGCCGCCGAGAAGCTTTCCTCGCGCTCTTCGCTTGGAGTGGTGACGACTCTGCAATCTCACTCGACTCGTTTGGATTCGAAGGGCCTGCTACACACACAACGTCGGAGTCCGAACTCGGGGAAACTTCGATATGTCTGCGTTTCCGCTTGTTCTGGACAGGTGTCTGAAATTGATGGGGAGTTTTGTCGTTACTCGAGCTCTGCCCAGGATCTGCTTTGGGCCGTTCCTCTCGAGAAAGACGTAAAACATTTGACCTGTGGTGGCTCATCGATGAGCAGGTAACCAACCAACGGGCGTGGACTTTCGTACCGTGCTGCTTTCCAAGCCGAGACGACTCCTTCGAGAGCTGGGTTTACCCTGAAGTGTGCTTCCGTGGCAGATTTCCGACAACTTGGACATTGCGGTTCTCTCACGATGTGTTCCCGTATGCACTAGTGGAGCACCTCTCAACCTAGTCATGTCAGAAAAAGATGTCGTCGTTGCGCACCAATGAACAGAAGCAATGGCCACATGCAAGTGAGATGGGTGCGTCGAAAAATTCACCACATATTGTGCATCGAAAGTCGGCATCTAGTTGACGTAGGTCAGCTACGGCGAAATCGGTTGGGTCTGGTATGTCCTGCGCGAGGAGTGCTTGTACACTGTTCGTGGGCATGCTAGAGAAAATACGAACAGGAGGTGAGACGCGTTCTGTGACAGTCGTGACCGGCCGCGGTCTGTCACACAAGCCATGAGCACCGAAAGAACCCAGAATAAGATAAGATGCAGTGATAGTACAATGCCACGACTCAATAAAGTACATAAAGTGTTCATACATTTCCCTCAAAATCATATTGTTCTCGCATGTCTTCTGTCGGGGCAACTCCACGAAGTAGGGGATCCAGGGAAGCCAGCTCATCCTTGATGCCGTTCCGCGCGACCGCATCAAGTTCTTTCAATAGAATGGACGTTATTTTCTGTGGGGTGTCAATCGTCCGAGTCAGCAGGGTAGCCATAATCGAACTCGCCTTGAATTTTGTATCCACTTTCAGCAGGGTATCGCCTAAACCTGCTGTCCAGCTTGGAGGTGGGCTCCCTATGCCAGTCCCATAATTCTGGCCGGGAACTGGGGCATTTGCAATTCCCCACAAACTGCCATCAGTATCTTCCAAGGGCTTCGGAGTCACGTCTTGACTTGAGAATAAATACGACACCCCTGGATGTGGCGCAAGTAGTCCCAGTGGTCCCATCATATGCTGACCAGAATTCGAGAACGCAGAGGGACCGAGAATACGGGAAATCTTGTTATACACCTCAGAAAGCACGTCAAGAAGGGACAATAATGTTTGATGGTAATCCAGGGGAAAGGGCTGTCGGAGATCAATTTGACGTAAATCATTCACCGTGGGTCCAACGCACTATATGGGGTGAAACAAGGTAGGAGGCTTCTGACCCGTCTGAGTATGGCACAGTATATTCGGCAAACCCGCCTGCAGCTTGTCGCTTTGCCACTTTGGACCGGAATAATCGCTACGATATGGTCAGATATATGTTGGGGTGATATAGTGGATGTACTGTACATATTTTGGTTTATCGGGCTCTTCTTTGGCTTGGTCATATTCATTCATAGTGTTGAGCAAACCGCGAAGGTAGTCATGCGCTTGGGGAATATCCAGCAGGTTGGAAAGAGACATCGCCAGGATAGCAAAACGATGTGTCCTACGATATTTCACAAGCGACGGTCAATAAATCCGCAGATAAGAAACTATCAAGCGCACCGTTTCTTCATAGCGACGTTATTGAACACCCTATCAAGTTCGCTGCGAGACATTATGACCGTATGGAACCAGTGACTCCGGCTGAACCGTGGACTCAGCACATATCGCTTGTTCAAAGAGGGTCCGACGCACCCTTCGTGTACGTTACGCATGTAGGTCAGAGTGATGATTCGTTTCTGAACCAGATCTCGGAGATACTCGACGGAGGTCCCTTGGGGAATGGCGGGTGTACCGTTTGCAACCAAGGCTGCCGTCGACGACAGCGTGTCCGAGTGCACAGACTGCCCGTCCCACTCTCTTCCTGGGGTAACACTCGCGGTTGGTGTTTGTACCGCTACGGCATAGGCTGCGCCGGTAGCGGAGGAGATGCTACCTC